>JAQGBT010003435.1:0-19632 GCA_034698585.1 Disparrhopalites patrizii | reverse complement strand
AAAGAGAGAGATAGAGGGACAGAGAAAGAGAGAGAAAGCGAGAGAGAGAAAGAGAGCGATAGAGGGACAGAGAAAGATAGAGAAAACGAGAGAGAGAGAAAGAGAGCGATAGAGGGACAGAGAAAGATAAAGAAAGAGAGACAGAGTAAGAGGGAGAGAGAGAGAGAAAGAGAGCGATAGAGGGACAGAGAAAGATAGAGAAAGAGAGACAGAGTAAGAGGGAGAGCGAGAACGTCAGAGAGAGAGAGACTAGGAGAGTCAAAGAGAGTGACGGAGAGGGAAATGTACAGAGAGAGTATGATGGACGGAGAGAGAGAGATTGGAGCAGAGAGAGGGAAAGTAGAATAAAAAGAGAGGAATTATGACAAGACAAGCAGAGAGGAGGACAAGGGAGAAGATCAGAGAAAGAGAGACAAGAGAGAGAGAGAGAGATTGGAAATAAAAAGAATAAGCCTAATTACCAAAGTCACTCACATCATAGTATCTGTAATACACACGCGAAAACAAAGAGTGGACATTGGCTACTGCAGCCCCTCTACCACTCCTTGAAAGCTTTTCCTACCGCCGTATTTTTTTTTATTATTATTAAACGTATTCCCACAAAGGATAATCTCACACACTCTCCTTAAATTATTTAGTTTCTTCAACGATCATGTCTCATCCACTGACAGTCAAAACAAGATAGAAAAAAAAGGAAGAAGAAGAAAGAAATGTTCATCAATGACTGAAAGTCATTGATGAAATATTGTGTGAAATCTCTCAAAGGGTAATTACTGGCTGGGGTAAAAGTGTATAGTTACTTACAAAGAAAAAAAAACCACGTTCAATGTGCCATAAACTAATATCCAAAGCTTTGGGTATAGAAAAGACCACATAATGAAGGGAGAAAAAAAGGAGTGCGGTGAGAAATTAAAGCTGTGAAAACCGCTCTGGCACCCCATGCCTCCTCACTTTTAATGGGCCCTATTATATCCCCATGGATTGATATGCTATTGATCACATTTGATCCTCACAAGATTGCCCCATATTTATACCATATCTTTCCCCACACGTCCATTTCCAGTCCATTCCAGCTATGTATACATCATATAATTCTCATTTCCCCGTATAAAAAAACGCAAACAATTTTTTTTTTTATTTGTCCAAGTATTGATGCCTCAAGTTTTCTCTTCTTAATTATGATCATTAGTGTTGTGATCATTCCTCCTACCACACTCTGTTCCCTTTCACCCGGCGGCAGGTTAATTAAATGAAGGTGTCACAGGGATTTACAACAATAAAAAAAATTGTATATAAGGAAACCGTATCCAAATGAGAAATCAATGATGGAGAAATCCATCAAAGGAAACGCTCAATAATAATAATTGAAGGAATATTGTCTTTTAACCACAGTTTACCACTTCCCCCTTCTTTTTTTTTTTTTTTGATGAGGAACTCTTTTTATTTTCTCTTCACCCTCCCCTCACGACTCAAACAGATTATAGAGCACGTCATAAAACAGCCATGAACTGTGTGAACGATAATTTTTTTTTTTGGGAGTAAATGTTGCCAGAGAGAGGTGGATAAGAGAATAGAGAGGTGTAATAGGATTCTAATAGATATCGATTATTTGGTTTACCTACATACAAAGGCGTATAATCACAAAGGAAGTCCATCAAATGCTCACAAACACATTGGGAAAGCTTTGGATACAATTCCCTAGAAAATTGGAATTACTCTCGCCTTCCCTCCAAAAACACTTCCCATCCAGTATAAAATTAGGTGCATTTACGAGGCTTTTTTTTTTTTAGTAATTTCCTGATCCCAACAAAAGTAAATAAGGAACAAATCACAAGTCAATTTTGGTGAATTTCCCCATACTTAAATCACACGCATGGTGATTTTTTTCCACACAGTTGTAAATATTCACTGTCAAGCTCCCATTCCTCCAAAAGTCCTCTGTTCCCCCAAAAAGGATGAGGTTAGTATGAGGAAGGTTGGTTTTTATGACGAATCTTTTGCCCACCTTTTTTTTCAGTAATTTGATGGTAAATGAAAATCAACACAAAGTCTTTGGTTATTTATACCTAGGGAATTGTGTAGTCAAATCAGGGGAAATAAATGGTACAAGTCTGGCTATTTTGGGCTAAACTCCTCCGCTTTTCTACCTGTCTTTTAATGTGTGTGTACAGAGAGAGAGAGTAATAAAATTTGTGATTTATTTAACAATGCTGCCAAATGCCAACTAACTACTCAGGGACTCTTGTTTCCATTGAAAAATGGACCTAATAATTATTCATGTGAATCCCCCAACGATATTGATAATCAATTTACACATTTTTTAAGCAGCCAAAAGAGACTTGAAAAAAAAATCCCAGGTGTTCCCAAGTGTTATCGTGTTATTAATGAATGCCACATACATAAAAAGTATCTTAATCATATTTTCTAAACGACAGATCAATTCCGTATCCTTGTATTTTGAATAATGAAATTAACGTTTTTTTTTGTTTGCACACATTTTGATTGTTACTAAAAAAAATGGGGAACCAAAAAAAAAAATAGACAAAATAGACAAGAATAAAAAAAATTTGATCCAAGCAATAAAAACTAAATGTCCTTGCACTCCGCCAAAAGATGTTATGCCTGATGTTTTAAGTACTCATCGCACTATCATTTGGGAGATCTAAAAAAGAATATTGAAGGAGTGTGTATTGAAAAAAATTATGCAACAAACTGTGACAAGGAAGTTCAGTTTGAGCGTGAACTCGTTTTTATATTGCTACTACTACTATCTAGTTCTACTTTTTTTTCCATCCTTTGACATTTTTTTTTAAATCCATGCTGCCAACAACGTTACAAGTGTGACAGGAGATATGCATAATATACATATAAAAAAATAGGATTTTGCCAATTCGTGTTTTTCGTCTAAGGTATTATTACTATGTGTGTGTACCACCTCTTCTCTCTTAACCCTTTCTCTCTCTCTTTTACTCTCAAGGTACACATCTTACACCCAGTTTTTTCCCCTTGTGGGATTCTCTTGCTTGTCATTTATGTGGAAGGGGGGGGGGAAGGGAGTCATTGGAAATTGAAACCACCCAAAATTTGACGTATGTATGCATATGTTTGCATAAATTATATCCCCAATGTATACACGCACATATAGACATTCGAATCAAGCACCGAAGGGTGCATGAGACATTCTTTTGCAAAAAGTCTTTTTACTCTTAAATGACATATCCGCACTCCTTTTTTTTTTCTTTTTTCACACATGAAAAAATAACACCAAGTTGTCTCCATGTCCCTCCTTTCCCCCCACGCACATCCCATAAGCTTTAGTATTTAGAGGTAGACCAAATTAACCCGAAACTAACCCTTTTTTTTGTTATAGGACAAATCACCGTACAAATTTTTTTCTTCTTCTTTGGATACTCCATGAAAAAAAAAAACAATGTTTATCTTTCCCTCCTGTCACTAATAGTATTAGATATCTATATAATTTTTGTTCGTATTTGAAATATACATTTTTTTTCTCCTTACCCGCAACCCCTTTCGGGTAAATACCCCTTTCGGAACTTGGCTTCCCTTTGGCTTTTCTGGGAATAAAATTCCAGGAATCTTTTTTTTTTTTAAATATAATATCACTGTGGAGTTCACAAAACTGTGGGACACGCATTCTTATTTTTTTTTAACTCTTTCTTTTGTCTCCCTTTCTCCCTCTCTCTTCCTCTGCACTCGCGCAAATGTCACCTCACTTGAAATTACAGAGACACCACACACTGTGAAAAAAAAAATATTTGAATTAGATCCTCGTCCATAGATAAATATGGAGTAGCAGCAAATATAACTATCTGGCCGTGTCTACTAAAAAAAAAAGTCCTTTTGTCCATCAGTGGAATCAGATGGATATCCATTATGTATGTATACCTATATGTATAGAGAAAAAAAACAGATTTTCCCTTTCTTTTCCGAATTACCATAATGTTCACATTTGATTCTCCTGGCCTCCAAGCACACTGCAGAAAGTTGGAGAGTGCCAGTAAAATAATACACTGTGACATTTTTCAAACCACAAAAAAAAAAAGAATGAGAGGAAAATTTGAAGCTAATATACGTAGGAAAAGGTGAGACGAAGGAAAAAGAGCCGGCTTTTTTTTTTTGGCTCGTACAGGGTTTTAAAATACCTATGTACATTTATGTACAGTATACATATGTTGACAAAAAACGATGGAAATACCTATGTTTGTGCGTAGGTGCAAAAATGAGGATGTTACTTACATACCAACGGGGAGTTTGATATGAAAATAATTCCTGCGTAGTGTCTACTATACAAAACAACTGCAGTGTTACGTTCCAAACAACTTCTCAGCTGACAAAAGGGTGGAAACCTCCGCATTATTTGTTTCCTCGCTCAACTTTTCAGTAAACCTCATTTGCGTCCAAAGTTTACGGAGCCAAAAGAGCCTGGTCACTAATCCTTGCCATAATATTTGGTAATACAATAATAGCTATTTAAATTAGGCCTCCCTTGGCAGTCTCTCAGGGGATTGAACAATGGGAATGGATTACCCGCCTTTAATTACCCAAAAAGCCCGATGTTCTTACTACTCAAAACTTCCTGCCAACAACCTGGAGTAATTTGACTAGAATCCGTGGAGTGTCTAGACACTTAATATCCTTGGAATCCCCTCTAATCCTATATGAAATCCCCATCATGTAGCCTCCATTGTACCTTATTCCGTTCCAACATTTTTTGGGAGTTGTTCCTATAATTTTAAATTGAACCTTCCCATCCATTCGCCTTCACAAGAAAAGGAACTGGGTTAATTTAGATTTTCTCCCCTATTTTTGTATCACTTTCATTTTTGTACAACAAATTATTAATTATACATGAATATTATATCATGTCCACGCATCCCACTAGTTCCCTCTTTATTTTTTTTTAAACCACAAGAATCCTCTCATTCTCTGACTTTCTCTGTGGAAAAAAAAAAACAAATAATAAAGCTTTCATTCTCTCACGGTGAATGCTGTTATTTGTTTTCCACATGGCAGGGAGTGTGATGAGAGGGAGAGAGACATAAAGAGAGAGAGAGAGAGAGAGAGAGTGGGAGACAAAAAAAGAGAGATAAGGGAGACATGCGGGAAGTGAATGGAATTACACATATAATCGAGTAATTTATTATGTTTACCCACTTTTATTTTTATTGCAAAATATAATTTACAAAA
Source organism: Disparrhopalites patrizii (assembly GCA_034698585.1). Classification (NCBI taxonomy): domain Eukaryota; kingdom Metazoa; phylum Arthropoda; class Collembola; order Symphypleona; family Sminthuridae; genus Disparrhopalites; species Disparrhopalites patrizii. The sequence goes on along the minus strand of JAQGBT010003435.1, from coordinate 14,424 downwards.
AAAAAGTATACAAATACATAGAATGATATAGACATTTACTAGTAGAACGTGAACTAGTAATTATGTAAGTTACATTGACAGATGGAGGGGAATTACATGCATTAAGGAGATTCTATTTTTTTTTCCAAACTTTAAAAGGCCCAAGCATATGGTAGCAGTTTAGGAACATGTACACTCGTGGGGGAGAGCATAAGTTTATAATTAGATCAATACATTTTAAAAGTTAAATGTACGGAGAGGAGAAAGGAAGAAAAAGGGAGAGAGAGAGAGAGAGAGGGAGGGAGAAAAAAAAATACGTCAATAGGTTTAGATTAGAGAAGCGAGAGTTGTTTGTACAATGTGCGTTGTGTGAGTGTAAAAGTGCCACAGTAAATATTTACTGGGAGAGAGAGAGAGAGAGAGAGAGAGATAGGAGAAGTTATAACTTGTGCGTGCTTTGACTCGAGAGCTTGACCCATTTTGAAGACAAGCCCAGACGCATCTTCGCAAATGTTAAATGTGGTAGTTGAACAAGAGCAAAAGTCTACAGAGATGACTAGGAACATACACCAAGATTTACAAAGTTCACTCTTCCTCCCTCCCCCTCAAATCTACAAGGAGGGAAGAAGGCTTTTAAAAGGACATGTCCTGGTAAATTTTTCCTAAACAAAATTCTACTAAAAGTCTGCAGTGCCTTTTCCCCCCTCTCCCCCTCTCTGACATAACAATTGAGTTGTGATAGCCCAAATGTATGGTGGAAGATAGGACTTTTAGGAAATACCATGTGCTTTCAAACCATTTGGGAGTCAAAGGCTATGGTATGGCCGGAGTAGAGTAATAATAATGCGAGGGTCTTAAACACACTTTTTATTATTGGTGTCTCTTCCAGTTTAGTAATGCGTGTATGTATATAATTATGTATGTATGTATAAAAAATAAAGGGGAGTAATTGAGCCCAGGCTTGTGCACATTTTGGTGGGGGGAATGGACCAAGGGCACAACAAAATCTTTGGGTAGAAAACTTTTGTCATAAGCTGGAAGCCGGGAAGTAGGGAAGTTTTGTGAAATTGTATGGGAAAATGCTAATATTAGCCACGAATTCGCTTCACAGTCACAAAGTGAGAGAGAGAGAGAGAAAGGAAAGGAGAAAAGTCAGAGAAATGGGAAGAGACAAGGGAAAATTATTTCAAAAGGCATTCTCTTTGGTACTTTCGTCCCCCCAAAAAAATCCCATGCCATGTGAGAAAGATAGACCTTCCATCTGCATAACGTCCCCATCAAGTGTTTCTCTTCACTTTCCAAGGCGTTAGATACCTATCGTATGGAAGGAGAATCTAAAAAAAAATATTAAAACTAAAATCCTTTAAAACACAGTCCATGTTAATGAGAAGAGATTACTAGGACGAAGCAGGAAACTTCAAAAGTAAAAAAAAAAAAAAGTTGAGTGTTTAATCCAGGGAATTAAAATACCCTTTTAAATCCCCTACAAAGGAGCTTGTAATAGCAAAATTGTGTAACTCTTCCCCATGGCTTAAAATTTTAGTTACAAAAAAATGTTTATATGTGGTCCACCTTTTTTTTTTTTGGATCGTCTCAAAACAAATAGTGTTTTTTCACACATGTATATTAGGTAAACACATGAAACTGTTGGAAGTAAACATACGTTAGGTATACATATGTGTGTGCGTATACATATGTAGGTATGTCTTTTCTTTTTAGTATTCTCAATGTTGAGCCACCTGTAAAAACTTTTTTTGGCCAAATAGAGTTTCATCTTGTGTACATCCTCACACACTATGGTGGAAGATGCAGAGAAAAATTGTTTCGTGGTACACACACACGAAAAAAGGATGAAAGAAATACCCCCAAAAAAAAAAGTCTCTCTCCTGGTATTTCCTACAACGTGCTCAGTATGTAATGTGTTTTTGTATATACAAGGAAAAGGATATTTAAAAACACAAGGGGGTATTGGCACTACCAATGTCTGTCCTCACATTTACGCCTTTGGAGGCTTCATTCCCATCCTTTGATAATACACATCATCTGTTATATGTGCGTAGACAGAGATTTTTTTACAAGCTCGGTCCTACCAAGTATTTCCGCACTACAGGAATGAACGACGATCTATTATACATATGTAACTATAGTAGAGACAGAGAGAGAGAGAGAGAGAGAGAGAGAGAGAGAGAGAGAGAGAGAGAAAATGTTGTGGCAAAACTTTCATGCATGACAAATAAATAACAATGGAGAGGAAACCACCTTTTGTTATTCAGTACATGGGATCAGGATTTTTCTGGGGGGGATGATGATCACAGTAGACGGAATGATGTGGATGATGCTTAAAAAACATTGTTGCTATACTTTACGTGGATTTTTTTTTGTACAGGAGAGAAGTTCTTATTATTATATTTTATCCTATAATTTCCATGATGTCCCTACTAGTACACTGCTCCCTTGTCCTAGTACGTTTTTCTTTGGCGTTTAAGTCTAGTGTATAATATCCTCCTCCTCCTCCCCCTTTAATTTTATTTCATTTGTGGACAATAATGTTTTTGGTAAAATTGAAAAAAAAAAAGTGGATAGTTAAATTCACCATTTTTTGTAATGGAATAAGCACTTTTTCTTATATCATCCCATTAAAAGATGTTTAGGAGTCCTCGTACATTTGGAGAGGGAGGTAGAGAGATGATTTGGATATTACTTTTACATCATCCCGAGAGTCTCATCATTCCATTTCCTTTGGGGAGATTAAATAATAATCACAAAATGGCCTTTGACTAGCGAATGGCACCCGCAATTGCTCATTACCATTACCATTACTATGTAGTCTTGTGTAATGTCCATAAGTACAGGTAGAAGAGGAGGGATGTTTTGTGTTGTAAAAATGTAAATTATGTATTTTATTTGTGTTCGAGTGTATGTGTGGTATTTTTTTTTGTATTTGAATACAATTTGAGAGGAAGAAAAAGCACTGTCATGGAATAATGATGGAATGGATGTATTATTATTATCTTTCTAATCTTTCCAATTTTTTTATAAGCATAGAAAAAATTGCCACTTGCACATTTTTTTTTAAGAATGAAACAAAGTGATTGCTTCATTGGTTACAGTTTATAACATCAAATATTACATTCTCCCTTTTTGTGTATTGCTTCAAGCTATGTATGTATTTCGATGTCTCGGTTTTTGGCTGTCTCTCTACCACAATCATTATATTTTCTCTCTCTCTGTCTCTTTTTCTCTCTTTCTTCCTCTCTCCGTCTCTTTCTCTCTCTCTCTGCTTTTTTATCTCTTTCTCCCTCTTTTTGGTTTCTGTCCCCATTTCGTTTCTTTTTCTCCTTTATTCTGTCTCTTTTTTCTCTTCTACTCCAAACGTTCATTTCTTTCAATTTGTCTATTCTCTTCCCATATCCTCTTTTATTTTGATTACTTTCTCCCTCAGTTTTAGTCGTGTTATCCTCTTTTCTGTTTCTCCCTTTCCCAATTTATCTCTCTCGCGGGAACTCGGTCTTTCCCTACCCTTTTCCATCTCTTTGTTTTCATCACGTTCTCTCTTTCGTCAATCCTCTTCTCTCTCTAATTTGTACTCTCTCTGTCTCTCGTACTAGCTTATGTTTCCCTCTGTTCTGTTTGTCTGTCCTTCTCCTCTGTTCACCCTCTGTTCCCCCTCGAAATCATTCGAAAAACCTCGGCCACTCTCTGTTTCTTCTGATTTCTTGGTCCATGTCTCGCGTCTGCGAGCCGAGGATAAAAATGAAACAACTTTTGTGTTAATCAAAAAAAAAATCCATGAAGGACATTTGAAAGGTGGTGTTTTGCTTGAAGCAAGTCCCTACTACAGTGTACACTATGATGATTACTCGCTTGAATAATAATAATCATAACAATGGCGTTAGTAATGATGATAATGATAATAATAAAGTCCAAATAAATATTTACAACATGTCACAAATTTTTCATGAATTTTAAAGAAAATTTTCAAAGTGGATTTAGTTCATATAAAAAATACATAATAAACCCATGAGCGACGGTACGGCAAATGCTTTTTGTAGGAATTTTCATTCTCGAAGGACAAGCAAATGGTGGATTATTGCATGAATAAAAAAAAAAAAAAAGACCGCAGCTGTCTAGTTTCATATTGAATTATCAGGGCTTTCTACAACAATGTCAATTATAATTTTCACTTACAACCGACTCTCTCTCTCTCTCTCTGTTTCTCTCTCATGTTTCCCCACCTTTCAATCAATCCTATCTTCAGTATTGACATACATATTACACATATCTTGAAGCCCAGAGAATTGTTAATCACAGAGATATTTGCTTGATCTCGATTTTTTGTTATTCTTTTGACGCACCATCATCATATAGACACCTGAATGTTGTATGGCAGTGTGCCTAGGAATATTGCCAGAGGTATAGGAAAATCCCCTTTGGTCATAATGAAAAGTTATATATATGGAGTATATATACGTTCACATATTAAAGGGGGGGAATTTATACAGACAGAGAGAGAGAGAGAGAACAAAAGGCCATAATTACAACCGTGAGGAAGAAACTCCACAGGTAATCTAGTTTAGCTTTGCCTACAGGGACTCTGTGCCGGTGCCACGGTATAGTGGGATAGTATTTTGTTGAATAAAACTCGTATATATAGCTTCCTCTCCTCATCACCATCGTTTTACTTTTTATTGTGTCTGCTAAAATGCAAAAAGCTGTAATTAACTTGTGAAAACTTGGTCAGGAGAAGGAGAAGAAGAAGAGAGAGAGAGAAATCACTTCTGAATGATGAACTGCCTCTCTGATGTGTTGTGTATCACAAGAGAAATAAATAAATAAAAAAATACAGGGTGCTGGTACTTGTAAATAGTAGTAAAAACCAGTGCAATAGTGTAGTGGCACAAATAAATTGTAAATACATTTTACATGGCGAAGCCGATGGGGGGAAACTTGTTGCTTCAGAAATTATACGGCATAGCTATTGGTAAAGCGCAGGGAATAAAAAAAAAAATCAAATCAAATAACTTTTACCACCCCATCACATGGCTTCTGTATACTTTTTTCAAAACAAAACCCAAAGCAATCCCAAAGTCTTTAATGATGCACATTACTCACAAAAGGTATATCATTATACCCTTGTGGCAATGAAGATCATCTATGGACCTATGGATATACCCAATGATATAGACACGTGTGTGCTTGGAATGGGAAAAAAAAATTCAATGTGAATGAAAGTGGATGAGAAACAAGAAGAAAAAAAAAAGGATGCAGAAGAAGAAGTTCTTTAATTTGTTGTCATAAAAAATCATTTGATTTTTCAACACACCTTGTGTCATAATCAACGTTCGTTAATAAAAAAAAAAAAAGTAAGAAGCAGTTCACTCACCCGCTTATAGTCAATAAATGTATATGGGGGTTTGTGTAAACAAAGGTATATAAATATCAAAATGTAATATATACCCCATTGAGCCTGGCTGTGTAATTAAATCAAGAGATGTTTGAGTACGTATATGTAATACCAAAATACTCAACGGTGATTTGCCATTATCTGTACGACAAATCCAACTCTTTATTTTTTTACGACTAATCTATTACTTCTCTCTTTGGAAGAAATGTAGATAAGGGTGTCAAGAAAGTCATACCAGTTATAGTCATTTTTCTGTGTTAGAATACGGTCGTACATAAAGGAAGAGTAATTGCTTAGGTGCGTATCCAAATATCCACCAGTTGCGACATAGTTAGTAATAAATTAGTATCAGTATGTAATAATAATAAAAAATAGAATGTTGTATTTTTACCTTGGTGAAGATCATGCATTTTGAGTTAGTCTGGTCACGATAATGAGAATGGGGAATGTGTATGTATTATAGATATAATAAAAATGTATATATATTGTTTTTTTTTGTATCCACAATTCACTCGCTCGTTAGTGGGGTGTGGAGAGGGTTAAGATGAGTTACGATAGTGTAATTAGTCCTTTTGGTCAAATCAAATCGCGGCCCAAAAAAAAAAAACTTTTCTCTACAAATATATTTCACCTATGTTATCCCTCCAATCCCTATTAATGAAGTCAAATTTATTTTAGGCTTGGATTTTGACTCTGACAATTTCCTGTTATTAGAGGGTGAGAAAATTAGATGGGACAAACACTTTTTTTTTGTAGTATCAAATGACAGGTGTATGTATCCAATTGAGTTATTAATACTGTTTGATCGTGCACCAATCAAAATAAAAAAAAACACTCACCGGTGGATTCGTGTCCAAATTATTTCTAAAATTACAACAAGGATTTTTATGGGAAAAGAAGCAGTTTTTCCCCCCCACAAATACGAAGATTTATCTGCTGATCATTTCGACGGAGTTGCACGTAAAGGAACAATATATCCCTACAAAATTGAACTGGAAATGGCACACGTAATTGGGAAATTTGACAATTTTTCCAGTCCACAAAGTCTGGTATTGTCGAGAACTAACAATGTAATCTAATGTAACTGGTGGAATTGCCCCAAAAAAATAGTTTTACGTCTCAATTACACAACTGTCAAAATACGGGGAGCATCACAAGTAGTAAAGTCTTATTTTGTTCATTTGACACCGTCATAGGCACTTCCTGTGAAACTCCGCTATAGGATTTGTCCCCAAAAATCCTCTCAAACTGTTCATCCCTCCTTCACACAATCAGACGAATGTACCACAAAAATCCTTGAAAAAAAAAACGTCAGTCACCAAAACACGATTGACTGTATTGAAGTACTAGTTAGGCGATAAAAAAAATCAAAGCAATGAACCGTGTCCTTGCCCGAAAAGTTTACGATGACGGCGTTTCAGAAGAAAAGAATCTCCCTTTAAAAAAAACTCTGTGTATGTAATAATGAAAGAATTATCTGTCAAAGGGAAAAGCAACTTCCAAAAAAGTTACTATCTTGACTTTGTTTTGTCAATGCACAGACACAAAAATACATATTCCGGTTAAATGACAAAAAAAAAAGTGTCATTTGTTCACACACACACACACTCATACACAGTCACTCTCCACAGACGAAATGACACTGAATGGGAGACAATTACTCCCAAAGGAAGTAAAAGGACGGAAGAAGGGATTTTTTTTTGGGGTGTCCACACTCCTTTGTAAACACTAAATTTAGGAACGGAAGAGGATGAAGACAAGAGGGGACAACTTCTTTTTCACTGAATAAGTCCGCCTTTTTATGAGGGGTGTGAGTGGAGAGGAAAGGGGAAGAAGATGGGAGTAGAAAAACAAAAAAAAGAAAGAGGGAAAAAAAGAGAAAATTCAATGAAACGTGTCCAGCCAATCTGTCTCTATTAAGGTAAGACGAGGAAGATGTGAGAAAGGAACAAGAGAGATTTATCACCGGCACAGGAGAGGAGTGAATCCATTTATTTTCTCAGTTAGTAACTTTACTCGTATAAGCATCTCAGCATATACTCTCCCCAATGTTTCTCACCCAACCGACATAGCCAACTCTTTCTACGTGTAGAACAACAAACGAAAAAACTGCCACACACACCAAGTCTGCCTTCCACAGAGTAGACAGATCAAATGGGGAAGATTTCATTGCGAACACCAGAATACTACTATAAGCCCCAGCACTACAGCCCCGTCTTTTTTTTCCCCCTTCAAACACAAACGTAACTACTGAGAGCCAGAAACATTTGCAGTTCTTGTGAGAAATGTACATATTCACCACCCGACTCTCTCTCTCTCTCTTTCTTTCTGCTGCCTTTCTATCTTTTCCCACACTCCAAAGACTCAAGAAAGAGAGAGAGAGAGGGAATGAACGTATGTTGTTTAGCTCATGCAAATGTGAACATGAGTTCTTTCGCTAACAAAGTTTATAAAGCGGTAGTAAGTTACACAGAGATTTTTTATAATGTGGAGTCTGTGAAAAGCCAGAACAGAAAGAGAGAGAGAGAGAGAGAGAAGGAAAAAGTTCTGTTTTTGCTTACATCGTACATACATTCTCTTGGACACGCACATCACAATAAAGATTTACACCTATCAACTCTCATATATATAACTAATGGAGGTAAAGAAGATGAGAAAGAGAGGGGAATGAGACAGACGAGAGAGAAAACGAAGAGAGAAGGCAAGAGGCAGGAAGAAGATGGACCGAGGAGCCAGAAAATCAGGAAAGGAAGAGAGAAATAAAGAGGTAAAGAAATTGGAAAAGTGTGGAGAAGAAAGGCAGAGAAAGAGAAAGAGGGCCAAATAGGAAGAGAAAATAAGAGAGGGAAGAGGAGACGAAAAAGAGGCACAAGAAAATAAAGAAAGAGAAAAAGAGAGAATACGAAAAAATGAAGCAGAGAGAGAAAATACGTGTAAAAGAGAGAGAGCAAGAGGAAAAGAGAAAGAAAACTATACAATAAGGGACAAGGGGAGAAAATTAGAGACAGTAAAACAAAACGAGAGGAAAAAGAGTAGAAAAAAGAGAGAAAGTTATGGAGAAAGTAAAATAGATGGACAAAGCAAGAGAGAATGAGAGAGAAAAGAAAAAAGACAGAAGGAAGGAGACAAGAAAATAGAGAAAAAATAAAAAGATAAAGGGAGAAAATAAACGGAAAAATTAGAGAGAAAGGGAGAAAATAAATGGAAAATTAGAGAGAAAGAGAGACAAAATAAACGGAAAAAATTTGAGAGAAAGAGAGACAAAATAAGATAAACATTAGAGCGAAAGAGGGAGAAAGAGAGAGAAAATGATATAAAAATGAGAGAGGAAGAGGGAGAAAATAAAAGGAAAAAATGAGAGAGGAAGAGAGAGAGAAAAGAAAAGAAAAAAATGAGAGAGAAGATGAAATAAAAATGAGAGAGGAAGAGAGAGAGAAAAGAAAAGAAAAAATGAGAGAGAAAGATGGAGAAAATACAAGAGAAAAAAAGATAAGACAAAGATGATGAGGATGACGAGGAGGAGGAGGATGTTGATGATGAAGAATAGCAATGTCTTCTTCTCCTATCTACCTCTTCCCCTCAAAGTATTCTCTCAAGAAACAATTTGGGATTGACAACAAGGTGGAAATAAAGAATATTTTTTTATAAATCAGCCCCTTCTTCTTCAAGAGCTTTGCAATGACTTGACTTTTAAAAGCTCAAAAGACAAGAGTCGACGAAGCAAAAGGGAGGAAAAAAAGAAGGGAATCAAGAAGATTTCCCTCACTAACTCTCCATCTTAATACGGCTTGACTACGATATACTACAGGATAATAAATAAAAGGAACCCGAAGTGGTGAAAAAGTGTTGGAAAGTCACTCACTGAGTATTTCTCTTATTACACATACTTCTTCTCCTTCCAATAACAAAGTCTCTGCACAGGTATAGCTATCTACATGTCCACGTACCTACGTACTTTCTGCAGTTCCGTTCTGTACCAATCCAATGAACAGATGATGATGGGAGGGGGAGGAGGAGAGAAAAAAATACAGACAAAAAAAAAATATAAGGGAAAATGCTCACTTTTTATCAAGTCTTCTACTACTACTAGGACCATGCATTTGAGTAAAGGTAATCAAAATAAAAAAAAACGTGCACATCTATTTACTACAATAAGTTTGGAGTACCCCTGAAAAAAAAGTTTAATCGTGAGTCGTCAAGTAAAAGTGGATGACCTGAATGAAAAAAAAAAGTTTAGGATGCACTAAAATCATTATCTGACAAGAATATATTATAACAAGCTGAGGGATGAAAAAAAAATCTTCATCATCCCGTAATAAATTATTATACATACACACTCGCACTCTACCCAAAGGATTCACCACCATTCAGCTGTTTACAACTATTTTTTTTTAAAGAAATAGAGAGAGAGAGAGAGAAACTTTTGAACATTACAAGTATATTGAAGAAGAGTGGAAGTTGTATATCTTTCTTAATCAGTAATTTCTTTTCAGACTTTTTTTTTTCCATCTATACTTGCGGTATTATTACAGATAGGGAATATATCGGTCAATAGTGCTTCTCTTTCTTTCCTCCACTCTTCTAAACAAGAACATAATAATCATATAATTCTCCGTTCCCGATTTTATCTCTCTGGGACACTTCACAAAACTCCTACTACCACCAACCCCCCAAAAAGACTCTCATACGGCTTCACATACAGTAAATCTCGGATACTGTTCTACGTGTACTGTAAATACCACCAATATGTACGTATACACAAAGTTCCCTTAAGAAAATAAATTCTAACAAATCGTGATTACTCACTTGGCTCAATTATCTAGGAGAAAGAAATCGTCATAAAAGCCGTATTTCGCACCTATTAAAAGATTGTATGAAATTCTTCCCCGAGTATACGCTTGTATACAGACGTATACCTATCTATATGTATAGGTACACACCATGCTGGGCTTCTAATCCTGCAACGCCATGCAAAATCAAGGGGAAATAGTACATGCACCATGAATTGGGGGGAAAAAATGTATGAAAGCAGATGGAGGAGGCGGAAGAGGAGGGCATACAACACGGACTCAAAGAGAGGAGAAGTTACAGAGAAGCTATTATACTTTTCTCCAACCTACACATTCGTAGGAGAGAGAGGGAGAGAGAGAGAAAGATACTTTCGAGACACACATAGCTGCACAGAACATCAAGAGAGACATTGTCATATGGAGCAAGAGTGACACATAGGGAGGATGGTTAGAATAAGAGGAGGAATAAGAGACCGCCAAAAATTAGAAGAGAGAGAGAGAAAGAGAGAGAAATAGTGCACGAGAGAAAGGGAAAGACAGAAAGAGCGAAAGGAAAGAGAGAGACAATGGCATCCGGAAAAAATGGGAACGAGAATGAGAGAGCGAAAGGATTGAGGAAGGAGAAAGAGACAGAGCAGAAGAGTCAGGGATAGAGAGAATGGAAGAGATGAGAAAAAGAGAGAAGATGCAAGAGAACCGGACAGATGAGGAAAGAGAGGGAGAGAGACGAGAAAGAGAGGAGACATGAGAAAGGAGGAGGAGAGAAAGAGAGGAGACAAAAGAAAGGAAGAGAAGAGAAACAGAGGAGGCAAGAGCAGAGAAAGAGAGGAGACAAGAGAAGAGAAACAGAGGAGGCAAGAGAAGAGAAAGAGAGGAGACAAGAGAAGAGAAAGAGAGGAGACAAGAGAAAGGGAGAGAGGAGACAAAAGGTAGAGAATAAAAGAGAGAGAGAACAAAAAATAAATGGACAGAAAAGTGAAAGAGAGAGAGAGGGAGCTAAAAAGAAATAGAAAGAGTGAAAGAGAGAGAGCAAACAAGACATTTAAAGAAACGTGAAAGAGATAGCAAAATAGAGGAAGAGCAAGAGAGAGCAAAATAAATGAGAAATGGAAAGAGAGCAAAATAAATGAGAAATGGAAAGAGAGCAAAAAACATGAGAAATGGAAAGAGAGCAAAATAAATGAGAAATGGAAAGAGAGCAAAATAAATGAGAAATGGAAAGAGAGCAAAATACATGAGAAATGGAAAGAGAGCAAACTAAATGAGAAATGGAGAGAGAGCAAAATAGAGGAGGAAAGAGCAGCGAGACAGAGACATAAAAATAGAGGAGGAAAGAGCAGCGAGACAGAGACATAAAAATAGAGAGGAAAGATAGAGAGTGCAAAATAGAAGTGAAAGAGAGAGCACATTAGATGGGAAAGAGCGAGAGAGCAAAATAGAGAGGAAAGAGAGAGAGAGAGAGAGATGAAAAAACCTGGCATTCTCAACGCAGGAAAGACCTTTGCGTGCATTTGTTTTCAAAGACAGACTGAGGGAGAGACAGAGAGAGAGAGAGAGCAAAAAGAGTACAGAGAGTCAGTTTAATGGAAAGTGTGCAAAAGAAGATTTGTTGGGAAGAAGCACGTGGTGATGAGGCGTCGGATTGAGTACAACACCCAATTAAACACCTCAGCATGACCTCAATATTCTCGAGTGACATGAATGCGGTTCTTACCCGCATACCTACTTACTTTGAAACCGTCGCAAACAAAAAAAAAAACACAGATTTTTTGTCTCTCGAAACTGTTCAAGTGGTGGAAACCACGGTGTACTGTTGATACCCAGTCACTGTGTGAGCACACAGATATTATGTATGCGTAACCGTCAGAGCATGGTATTTTCTCCTAGTAGGTATATACCACACTACGGGGAAAAAAAGACCCTGTACAGGAAATCCCCTGGTTCCTTTTGTATCTGCCCAATGTTTGTCTACACACACACACGCTTGTCATTGCGTATGCTCTCTTGTAGTGTGTGGGATATGTGTTTACAAAGAAGAATGAGGGAGTCGTAAGTGTTTTTATCCGTCTCCTCCGGCAAGAAGGAGATGTCCTAGAAAAAAGTCTTCTCTTGTCTCTCTTTCTCTCTCTCTCTCTGTCTCTCTCTCTCTCTCTCTCTCTCCTTAAAATCCCTATCCGGAAGCACGAGTTCATTGAAGCATTTACAATGTTTTTCATTGATTTGTTGCCGGGTACATATGGTGACAAGCCACCAACATACGGCCAAATGTTACACTTGGCAAAGCTCTTCCCTCCATTTTTTTCTTTACTATTAAAGCTCTCACATGGGCAAGCAATGCTGACATTCTCTGGAAATTCCCATACATTTGGAAACGTATATAACTATACGCATATTTGACTTTGACGGATCTTCTTCATCCTTCCTTTTGAGCTCTTTTAAAAGAGAAACAAAAATTACTTAAGAGCCTCTCCTCATTCTTGAAGGAAGTTTCTCGTACTTTTTCTTTTTATTATTGTCCTCGCTCACGAAGGCGACCACTTGTCTCCCCCTTTTTTTTTCTCACTCCCTCACTTTTGTTGTCCTTCTCGTCCTATAGTTTATATAGGATCAAGTTTGTTGGTGAAAAAAAGTATATGACGCTGGTAAGAAAAAACTCTTCTTTTTGAAAGTTGGTGAAAAGTCCGCATTATTTTGCTTTTGAATGGGGAGTATATACATATAGCCTCACCCTCTGCATAAAATATGTTTGAAGGAGTATTATAGTAAGTTGGGATAGGGACAAAAACTGTTATCTGATTAGTGGGGAGAGGGAAAGAGGGAGAACAAACCTGATTTATTAGAGTAATAACCGATTTGAAAGAAATAGGATTAGACTGGTGACAGCCCACCGGGGAAATCCTCTAGAGGGAAGGAGCCAAGCCTTCTGGGCTCTTTATTACCAACACAATAACGGGGGCACAGGGCTCTTTTTTGCATTAGTGAGGCTTATGTATATATTCCTGTATTTATCATTACACTTCCGCTTTTACACGTCCAGCTAAGAACTTTATTAATGTATTTGCTTACCAAATTTTATGTTTTTACTGCAAACACGGACTGACTTTTTTTTTTATACCCACATTGCTTTGTCTCTTGTTGAAGGGAAGGATAATAAAAATTCTTTGTACAAGAGAATCAAAAGTAAAAAGAAAAAAAAAAAGCTTTGCCAAGTACGAAGTCATCTTCACCCACGAGTGAGACGGAGGGAGGGACTTACAGGATGAGACGGAATACTGACGCAAATCCTTGCCAAAGGGCCAGAAATTAATGTGTAAAAAAAAAGTAAAGTAATCATAAATTAGCTATCTGAAAAAATCTGTACCAGATGTATAATATAAGTTCTGACTCTCGCTCTTTCTCTCTCTATCTCACCAACCCTCTCTCTCTCCCTCTCTCACAACCAGCCTCCCTACAACTGACAAATTCCTGAAGATTACTCAAGTGTGTCCCGAAATGTGGAGCACACCCTTCCCTCCTCAATTGCAAATTGCGTAGGGAAGCCATCTATATAAAGTCAAAATTATCCTACAAAAGTATCATCAACAACAACCTACGCACCCACGCATACATAAAGCACAAGTGAGGAAGAAGAGAGAAGTAGAGACAGAGATATATAGGGAGAGAGAGGGAGAAAGAGAGAAAAATGAGAGAAGAAATCAAAATTATACAGAAAGGACGGAGAGATCAGATTCAGGGAAAGGGACGCAATGAGAGAAGGAGCAGGACAGGAAAAAGAGAGAGAGACAAGAAGAAGAAGAAGAAGAAGAAGAAGAAGAGGAGGAGAGATAGTGAGAATCAAATAAAACGTAAAATGAAGAGAAAAAGAAGAACAAGAATATGGAGAGTAATAATAGAACGAGAGTGAAAGGGAGTAAGAAGAGGTTGGGACAAGGAGAGAGATGGAGAGAAAGTGAGAGCAAGAAGGTGTGAGAAAATAGAGAGAGAGAAGAGATTTAAAAGAGTTGGAGACAGAGAGAAGAGAGAGAGAAAAAAGAGAGAGAGACAAGAGGGAGCGAGAGAAAAGAGAGGGTGAGAGAGAAAAAAGAGAGAGAAAAGAGGAAGCGAGAGAGAAAAATAAGCGGAGAGAAAAAGAGAGAGAGAGAGAAAAGAAGGAGCGAGAGAAAAGAGAGGGAGCGAGAGAGAAAAGAAGGAGCGAGAGAAAAGAGAGGGAGCGAGAGAGAAAAGAAGGAGCGAGAGAAAAGAGAGGGAGCG
>JAQGBT010003434.1:0-19633 GCA_034698585.1 Disparrhopalites patrizii | reverse complement strand
CTTGTTCCTGGCATTAATTTCCTAGTCGGTACAGCTACAATATTGCTGTCCAAAATACGCTCGATCGGCTTTAGTATCAGCTTCAAGAAAAGCAACAGTTAATATTGTGATCGCCAACATAAATTTTGCTGGGTGAATAGAATTTACAGAGAAAAAACCAAGTAAAAACTGATGAAGTGAATGTTTCCATGTGAATCGTAATAGTTAGGGGGAAATGTGCGTTGGCAAATGTTGAAAGAGCACATAGTTTGACTAAAGAACAAGTCATAAAAGTCCCGCTGACTCCATTGTTATAGACAGAAAGAAGAAAAATCAGCAACGGTTTTAACGGTGGGAATGACGACTTCTACGATCATGTTTACGAGACTTTATGTATTTTTTTTACTTTCTATATATGCGAGATTCCGTCTTTGAAAAAAAAGGAGTTAAATATTCCCGTCCACATGCAAAGCATACATTACGGAGTTGAAGCGTAGCAAATTTTGTCTTGACGCAGGAAGAATATGAAAAAAGAGGAAAAATGAGCATAGAAATAAAATATCTGCAACAAACAATAATGACATTTAGTACTGCCTTTCTCACATTACAGTAACAAGGATGGGATGAGCCCAGTTTAAACCAAAATGCATAGCTATGTAGACACATGAAAGTGTTGAGCTCGGATATCGCCAGGAACTCATTTCTTTCTCTCTAAATTTATTTGCGACTCAAATTGTAATGGGTCATATTTGTTCCGGGGGTAAGTTCGCATCAACCAATGATTAAGTGGTGGCTCTTTAAGGTAACTAATGCATATATACAACTATGCACGCACTTGTAGCTACCAACTTCCTTTCCTGACATTGGAGATTATTTGAGAATATTGCGAAAGAATGGTCTCAATCAGAACTTGTACCGTCTCCAGGCAAGATTCTCAGTAATTTTCGCATGGGCAAAGAATCTTCCCTGAACATTTTACATGGACAGGAAATGAGGATGCAAAATTCTGTAGATATAACAGATACTAAAATACTGTTGTAGATAAAGTCCATTAAGACGAAAAAATGCTGCCATCAAACCATCTTCAACCCAGGCGGATATATGTACTTTATTTAATACACTGCTGTAATTTGTGAACTCAGTAGTGATCCCACTCGTCCCTCAAAAGTCCTGTTAATTCCTAAATATGTCCTTTCAAGACTATTTTAACGTGTTTTAGTCCCTCTATGCAGTATGGGATGAGAGTGTGGTGCAGGTGAATGCATCCCAAAGCGTACCTGTACCCCCAAATTCAGAGAGGTCAAGAGGAGCATTTAATTATTTTGGTACTAAAACCTCACGAAGATCCGTTTCTGGAAAAGCAATTCATTAAAAAAATGGATAATATCCATTACAGAAAAACGGTGGATTTTTTTTTCTTCCCAACCTTTTGGTGATGTTTCTATATTTGAAAGGGTTGTATGATATGAAATAAAATCTCCCTTTTAAGTTGTGGGAAGTCATCAACTGCGATCCCGGAACATTACTGTAGGGTTCACAAAAATAAATTGATGGCTATTCTCTCCCTCCTCACCAATGACATAATTACTTTCTTATCTTCTCTCCCACAAGGATTTAAAACAAATTACAGAGAGAGAGAAAGAGACGGAGAGAGAAAAGTCGTTCCTCCTTCCTTGACTTCCTATGCACAAAAGGCTTTTTTCTGCAACGGTTCTTTAATGACTCGAGCCTTTCAGTCTCCTTTTTTTGGCCCGTTGATGCGTATTTTTTCTCCATAAGAAATTCCTTTCTTTTTCGAAAGGATTTCAACGACAACGTCTAAAAAAACGAATGGCTTACTGATGTTTTAGCAACTCGTAAATTCCTTTTTTTGTTGCTTAAATGAACATAAAAGGAAAATTCTATACTGCCTTCCCTTTTTTGCAGGACCTCCGAAGGTCCTTTACAAAGATTGAAATAGCTTTAGGAATGAACCGTCTCATTTTTCCGCCTTCTCCTCACGGGGCCATTTTTTAAAGCTTTCAACTGGCACTGCTTCCCAATGGAGATTTTTTTCCATGGGTTGACTCAAGCGTTTCACGTGATAAACCAGACGAAGTGACCTACTTTTTTCTCCCGGAACCGAATCCAGCTGAGGGGATGAAATGTCTTTTATCGGAGTTGAGGATTTCACAATTATTACGGAGTTGGCAATTGCCTACAAAATTATACTGACTGATCGGGCTTCGGTTTTACCATAGGATACAAGTTGTTATTTGTTTTAAAATGAAGGAGAATTTATTCAATGATTAGAGATGAAGAAAAACTAGTAGGTTGCTAGTTGTTTAGAAGGAAGTTAGAAGCTGAAGAGAGAGAAAGCAAGATCTTTGAATTGTAGTGACAATAAATTATTATTAAAAGAAAACTGGAGCCACTCTTCATGTTTCTTTGCATTTGTCTTTTATGCTGGACATTACTGCTAATAATAATAAGTCAAAAATTCTTACCCTTACGTCAGCCACAACAACAATGCCCGGACTAACCTTGGAGACTCCTGGAGTCTCCTGCTCTTTGGCACAAAAGGCAAACATTGTGGGTTAGCGCCGGGCTCGGAACGAGTTAAGTTCCTCACTAATAAATTAATTTGCATAAAGGTTCATACTCAAACTACAGATGTATTTGTATTTTAAAGGCATTGAGCCTGTCGTGGCGGGTGGAAACACTGAAGCTTCAGTGTGAGAAAGCGCGCCTGGGCTCTCATTTGGATTTGGGCAAAGTTGAAATGACACTCGACTCGACGTTTTACTTGGCTTCAAAGTGTATACATTAAGCCTGTACATAATAATGTTCAGTTTAGCAGACTCAACCGTGTGTGTGAGTGTGTCTTGTGATGACAAGGTACAGTTAGTTAAGAAATGCTCACGTTTCTACACTTTGTTAAGGATTACTACGGTGATTATACCGAGATGATGCTTCCACACTTTCGCTCAAAAAATTATTACTGTGATGATTATTATTGTTATTATTATGAGCCACATACTTAGCCCAGAAACGCGATTATCTCAAGTTACTTATTCTCTACACCCTCAATAGTATGTATGTAATGTTCATGGATCCACGCTCCTGCGTCCGTACATGCTCCTCTTAAGCACGGGGAAAGAGCTTCTTGGGCACAAAAGAAACATTAATTTACAGACACGTACAAATTGTATTCTTTATGATTTTGACGTTTTCTTTCGTCTCTTCAGTGTGGTACAAAGAGTGTCAGCCTTATAGGAGGGTTTTCTTTAAATATGTTTAGATAAAAAAAAAGCGCAAAATTATGCTCTGAAGAGAAGCAAAGTTGTGTGTCTGTGTGTGGAGGGTAAAATTCGAAAGAGGAACTTCTAATGCTTTTACAATTCAAATCATTTTCTAAAAAGCTTAGGCTTAAAATACTTTTTAAGACACAGTGGACAAGGAAGAGTAGAGAAGGAAGAAAAGAAAAGATTATTATTATTATGGCAATGCATAAGGACACAACTTGCACACAAAAAAACATTCGTATACAGATACACTATACTATACTTTCTAAAAATTCCTTCTTAAAACACTTGTGGTTGACAAGGCAAGACAAGAGAGATGCACTTGTTTCCAATGCCTATCTTAATTGTCATTAAATCCTATACATGAAAATAATAAAAACAGTTGCACCATGCGAAAGCAATGGAAATAAAAATTATTTCGTGTATTAGAAGAGCTTATACACTATACAACTTCGAGGTTGGAAAGACAAGGAAGAAGAGAATAAAAAATGATCTTCAGTACTTATAACCCGCAAACGAAGTGGTTAAAAAATGGTGATAATAAAGGGTGATAGGAAAAGAACTAAATATGGCAGAAGCAAGGTTTCCTTCGAAAGTGGATTGAGAAGGGAAATCAGAAGAAAATTGGAATGAAAGAGAAAAAAAAATTGCCAACCCTTCATCAACGGCTTTACCTGCCAGCAAAAAAACACTCAAAATCACGTTGTACCTAATTATTGTTTTATACTTTTCCCCAATTTCCACCCGTATATATTTCTTTATAGACGACAAAATGAGAGGATATGATTGGGCTGGGCTTGAATTGGAAGAAATCTGTTATGTGTAGCGGGGCAACAGTGGTAAAAGAGTAACAATAATCATAATGATAAGTGTGATGATTACTAAAAACACTCTCACATTACCTTGTTTAAACTCATAAATCGGTCTAGTGTTTCTGGGTGTGGACTACATTTCCCTTTTTCGGCATTTATGGGAGTGTTGTACTACGTGGATGACCATAGAATGGACGGACCAAAAAAAAAATTAGACACCATCAGGGTCAAAGTACGTGAGTGAGTGAATGAGTGATTACAAGCCACAGAATTTTTTTTTTTTTTTGAAGACGTGGTCATCTCAGCCAAAAATTTATTGTTAGTCTTTGAGTCTCATTAATTGCTCGAATTTGTCCCAAGCACATACATATACACGATGGAGCTTATGCATTTTACCAAAAGGATGTATCACATAAAAAAACGTGTATTCAGAAGACGAGCAAAAAAAATAGGTGATGGAGAAACGGGATGAAACAAACAAGTGCATCTAATCTGTCTCAAGGTTAGTGTGCCAATTGTCCTGACAGTCTTTGACGGTTACCATTTTAAAAACCACTTTTATTCCTATTTTTTTTTTTTAATTTTTTGCCTTTATGCTTCCGTGCATAAGCGGTATGTAGCAGCTATTTCGCAGGTATATTAATTTAGGATCACCATGACCACTAATTACTATAGGGACAATCGTAGCTGTACAGAATGACTTCGTATCTTCCACTCCATACATTGTTAGATTGTTGAACTACAATATTTATGTCAGGATTTTTTTTCTTCAAGTTCTGTCCATCATTCATTATTGTGTAAGTGCTTCTTGCCTTATTATCGCACCCTGGAGCGGAATGCTGTATCTTTGTATGTTTTTTTTCTGCTTTTTCCCAAGGTATATACACCTACAACTGAATGAACATGTGTACTTACCCTTTAAAAGAAGAGGCTGTTCACATTTGGGAAGAGCCTGTAAAGCATTTAATAAAAAGGTCTTTTGGGTTTGTTGGATTAGGACGTCTCCCTTAATCTTACGATACATAAATGTCCCACTTCGTTCCCAAAGCTAGACAATGACATGTCATCAGTTTTGTTAATTTTCTAGAGGCTACCCCCACAATACATGCTTGTTAACTCTTACGCGGTGTCTTTTTTCTTTGTGTGGGCGGGATACAAGGGAATCCGTAGTAACCACCCTTTACAATGACACTTTGCGTGGGATTTCTGTTTGATGTGAATTAATTCACATGCATTATTACTCACATATCCTTTACACAAAATTGGGGGTGAATTTCAATAAGCGGTTGAGGTGTGGTTGACACATTTAGTGGACAAAGTATGCTGGAGAAAAGAGTCGGGCCATGATTAGCCCTTCGCTGTCTGGAGCAGAGCCTACGGTGTCATTGGGGATAGGAAACGGACTCAAAGGGTTGGGAAGGACTGGATTAGGGAGAAGGGAAATTAAACGAGATTGAGTGCAGTATGCATGTAATGTGGGGGCTGGGAATTTTTTGTGGAAAATTCCACAAAGCTAACATACATATACGAAAAGAGCTTCCATCTACGTGTTTACTACTGTGGTTTTAACAATCGTGAATGAGCTTGCGGTGAGAAAAAATGTGATTTTTGTGAATGACAAGGCATGACAGGTGGTAATTGACGAAAAGACGTCAGTGCAGCCATCCTTAGCGAACAACGGTCAGAAAGATTGGACGGGAGGGAACTAGAATGGATGTTATTACACATAGGTATATATATATATGTATACATACATATCTATATGTACATATGCAATCGCTGCAAGGAGTATATTTATAGGCATCTGCAACCACGCTAGGTCCTGCAGGGTGGATGATAACAGTGCACAATTGTCACCAGATTTGGGCCATGAGGTAAGTCAATCCCAAAATAATTACACAAAAACTCGGCAGTTCTAAGAAATATCAACTTTTGTTTATCAATAGACAGATAAGAATAGATTTAGACCATCTATCTCTATTTCCCCCATCTCATGCCCCAAGACTATTGCATTCCTCACGCGACGTTATCCTCCTTGTTAAAATCCACCGTCTTTATGTTTATCAACCCCTTCTGAATCTCCCATGATCAGGCGTTGTTCGGGAATCTGTAGAGGAGGGGAAAAAAAGGTGAGGCAAGGGCTAATGATTACGCCAAGAAAAGGTTACGGTTTTCATGCAAAGTCAAGTGACAAAATGAAGCTCATTGCAAAAAAAAAAAAAACTTTGACAATAAAAAGATTCGTAAATTGTTTCCCTTGTCAATGGAGAAAGGAATTATGAAGGAAAGGCTCTAATCTGATAACGTTGATTGGAAAGGTGAGTTGTTAATTTCTTTTCTATTTTCTACTTCTTCTCCAACCGAAATGTGGGTTACACCACTTTGTATTACACCAACCGCACAAAAGAATTGTGTACATGCAACGCCGGAGCACGCAATACCTGGGGGATGCCAGATAAAATGTGAATCCCAAATGCAACTTTATTCTGGTTTACTCCATACGACGAGATGCATAAAGACATGGTAGCCACTTCTGTAAGGAAAGAGCACATGCACAGGCAATGATTTTTGTAGGAGTTGGAAGCAAGGAGGAAAAAAAGGCAATGGGAGAGGGAGAGAATGTGTTTGAATAGTAATAATATCAAACTGATTTCATAAGAAAAATTATCCCGTTAGTCGTAACGGTTCCTTAATTTTAAATTGGATTCCATTCTTGCAGCCGCGAGGCCCCCCAAAAAACAGTGAGGTAGTTAAGTAGCCGGGGAAGTCATGTAATAAATAATAGGAGGGAGTATACAAAAAAAAAGGAAAACTGTGGCTACGGATCATTTAAGCAGACAAAATCTGATTGTGTGTGCAGTGAAAGAGACGTCCACCATCACAATGTAGTTAGTTGCCCCAACTTTGCGACAATATCATACCTTTTGGCGCTTGAAGCTGGAAAAATGCAACGTTATTCACCTTCCATAATATTATGCATACACAGATTGCTGGTATGAACATATGTATGTATATTTTATATTTATACATAGATAAGTAGTATGGCATAGAAATATGGAAATATCCTTATAAATAATATGGGGAGGGATCTCCTACAAATTATTGCTGGTTTGATTTTAGCTGGTATTATTATACATTGTTGGTGGAAACCAGCACCACATTATACTTTGGCAACTGGTTCCATCCGCGTTCATTCCATCATCATAATAATAAAAATGAAAGAGAAAAAAGAAGATTGGGACGGTTACCTATAAAAGTGTAAGACGGAGAGAATGTATTAAAAAAATCTGAGGAATCAGCCGAAGATGATTGTAGAGAAAACAATGGGATATAATATCGAGTAGAGAAGGGGAAGAATCGAATCGTGAGCGTTGAAAGGAATGTAAAACATTCCAAGAGCCGTTCGGACAATTATGACCCCAACACATTAAAACCTCTTAGTTATCCTTTTTTTTTCTCCCACAATAATAATAAGCTGAAGGGTCAATAGCTCGTCAGAACAACATGCAAATTTGAATGCATCAATAGTTTTTCTTCTGTTTTAATAAATACCGATAACATAATCTATAATATTGCAAAGATTCCTTTTTTTTGCCAAATGATTTGATGTTATTATCCTTTGTACTTTCTACACAATAATTTTAAAAGAAACTAATGCATACCTATATACTATCTACCGCAATGACCACGTTCGACCTTCCGTTTCCTTGACGTAGTCAGCGTTGAATTAAGTCTCCTGGTATATAAAAAAAAGTTAGTACGCCAGCAACACTTGTTTCGGATTCCTTGAAATTGTATATAATCTTGTTCTTATCCCAGTATAAACAAAAAACCAAGAGTGGGAAGTGGGAATGAAGTTGATTGACAAGCGGGGTCCTGCATGCACGCATGTATATACATACATTAATTGCATAGGATAGGCTCAATGGATGCGACTGTATACAGGCTTATCCACTACCTCTGATTTAAAACATGTGATTTAGTTAATTACTTGCCGGTTTATTACTCCTTCATCCTTTTTCCCGTCTTCATAAAAGCCTCATTCCAATCTATACTTGCCGTCTTCCTCATTAACTTCACCACCTGATTAGCTAACCTCACTAACTTCACTACACACAGCCTAAAATTTGGGAAGGCACATTTCCTTGGATTTATGCTATATGCCATTCATCCGCAACTCACCAATCAATGCATCTTTATCCCCGCAAACCAAACCCACGGCAAACGCATACTTGTCGGAAGACTCAGATTAATAATAAAAGTAAAATTATCTTCGGCAACAACTCCTGAACATAAGTTATATTGTATGTATATGTAATTATTAAACCCTGCCGACAAGCTAAATTAAAAAAAACAGTACAAGTTTATATATTTTCCCTCGCGTCCAATCAATTAGCATTGGGATAACAATACTATAACGTTTCATATTCTTCTGGTTGTTATCTTTTTCAACCCTTTTACTTGCTCTAATGTTGTTTGAACTGGGAAAACGGGAATGCCAACGTTCTTGTATTCACTTAGAACTTAGAGACGTGAGCATGGCTTTCATCGCTACCCCGAAGCAGACGCTGGGTGGTTACTATACAAAACCAACTTCTTCAAATTACGAATGGTGAAATTAAAGGCTTTCAAGAAATGTTGGGAATGTTGCTAAAATACGTCAAAGTGAACGGAAAAAGCTCAAGAGTAGCGTGCGAGGATCTTCGTACTTGTGAAAAATGCACATTCTCTGAGACAGGAAGCAAAAAATGGCAGCCGATGGCTTAGGAACTGAGGGTGTGAATGGAATCCAATATTATGAATTTGTCTTGGTAATCAGGATTAAACCTTTGTGACTAAATCCGCGATAAAATTCTGCACACAATTCTCGTTCCTGTTTTTTACGGGCGAGGCTACACAAATGGAGCACAAACTGGAATTTCCTAATTAGGCGGACGTACATCAATATGACGGACGAGGATGACAGGACACTAATTTGACGGACCGGCGGGTGAGACCAAACGCAGCCGGACACTTTGGCGAATCACCGGCCTGGTGGTGGATATGGCCATCCGATATTTCCTTCGACAGTAATATTATTAGGCCTTACAGTGTTTTGTTCAAGGGGGCGGACCTTTGCTGTCATTGTCACATTTTAAACATGGTACTCTCATCCATAATAAAACGTATGTCCATTACTGCCAAGGCACATTTATACACATAATTGCTTTAGTTTAGGTGAATAATTCGTAAATTACACGCTGCCGCGGTGTTGTTCAATATGTTAAATGTTAACCAGGGTGAAAACCACCGTCACTAGATTTACCTGCAGGATATTACCGGAATTTCTTCTACTTTTTCAAGAATGAATCCGTATTTTCTTTTATTATTTGGTTGATTAAAAGAGTATGCGTTTAACTTTTAGGGCTAATGCACCGTGATGAAAACTCAGTTCCACAAGAACATATTGTCCATTATATTGTGATTGCTTTACGTTTAAGAGCCTGGTCTTTAAACTTGCTATTAGTCTTAACACGAAATTATATGTATTATAATAATAAACCACATTTGTATTCGTACTGTAGTTACTAGTGTACACGGCGGCGTTAGTCATCTTTGAATCCAACCATATCTGTGTTGGAAGCATTGTCGTATAACCACCATGCGGATGCATGTGTGATCACAATTGTAAACACCCGTAGTATGTAGTGTTACTTTTGACTTTACATTTGTAAACACATACAATTTGTAAACAGAGCTTGCTAGATGGTGTACTGCATTACTAAGCTTCCTATGTAAAAAACACTGCATACGTTAAGTAGTTAATTAATGTTGCAGGCTCACACTACTTTCACTTACTGACTACACGCGCGTACAGTACCACTACCACTACATACATACGTTATCCGATAAATACGGTGAGATTTAAGTAATTAAACCATAGTCATTTCATAACTACTTTATTGTGGAGCCGCATTTCTTCTTTATAAGCTCCGATTACAAAAACTCGGGGTCTATTTAATTACATTATAATATTTTCCAGAAAATTATGAGGGCACACTTTTTTATTTAAGGTTTAGACCCTATAAGATCCCCTACGATTGAATAAACAATATATCCGTGTCAGGAGACGCCCTACGGATTCAAATACTTGAAACATTTTCGCAACTATCAGGTTACTTGTAAGTAGCAACGGTGTACTATTAAATAATATTATTATAAGTTCTATCACCATACTAGCAGAAATCTTGTTCCCGATTCGATTCAAGAAGTCCAGTACTTAATTTTAAAGGAGACAGATTGAATTTCAAATCTTTCATGTGAAAGTTCCAGTTATTATTATTGCTTCACTAAAAAATACGTACAAACAGCAATTACATAATAAGAGTTTATTTATTACGAGACGAGCAGCAGGATAAAATTACACATTTAACTTCCCGCGGGTTCCATGCTTTTAAGCGTGTATTCTGGTATTAATATTTTGGACAATGATTTGAAATAGGCACTATGAACAACTGCAGGTAATTCATCACGTGTGAACCAACCGAAGTTTTCTATTGCTGATTCTTTTTTCACCACGGGAAGTGACATTTGGCCAGACACAACATGGGCTTTATAAAAGAATGTCTGTAAGATGTTCAAGACAAAATCATGATGAGTTGACTTTTAACTAATCATAACCAATATATGGTAATAAGAACTCCGATCCTGCTGCGCTTACCTTTGAACCAAACGACTCCACAGAATTTCGAACTTTAACCGGGTAGTTGTATTTGTAGAAACCCCACGGCGCATTTCCTAAAATTCTGGCTGTAAGTTCTGGGCAGTAGGTAGACAAAACTCTATCAGCAGCCTTCAATAATAATAGCGTAAATATATACACATTATTTCCATATTATCAAAATATCTGGCTAATTACTTAGACGAGCTGCTTTCGCTATTCTAACCTGTCGAAGTGTTTCGTCGTCGCCCAATTTTGTGTACGGCATCACCCATTTTAACTGCTGCCCAACTTTTGTATGCACAGTTAAAAGCAAATGTGACTGCAGCGCTCTTTCCAAAGACCGTACATCCTTCTTGTGGTCAGCTTCTGTAGGCAACAAATTAACAAATTATGATCTGGAGACACAGACAAATGAAGACCGAATCGATCTAGCACAAAAACAGGGAAAATTCCGTTTAGCAAGCTAAACAATCTACCTGTTGTTCTCGGTGCTGGTTGAAACGCTTGCAACTCACGCAGGCAAGCATCTTCAAAATCCTGAGCAGTTTGTATGTTACCTTGGTCTATTTCCCCTTTTTTTATTTTCTCGACTAGTATCCTGCACAATAACACAGTATTTGCTTATGCTAACACTCAGTTCACAATGTGTCCCCAAAGAGAATACAATTGTATACATGAAGACGACATCAATATTGATAGTATCCACTACACATAATAAATACTGTATTGTGTATACGTCCAAAAACTTACGCATCCTTTTCATGGCGAATTTCGTGGTCAGCTTTTTTGCTACCTTCGAATTCCTGCTGAAGAAGAACCTCTTGGTAGTTTCTTTCTAACTCCGTCAAAGCGTTTGTAATCACTGGCTTTCTTTCCACACATACTGCCACATGTATGTCCCATTTCCTTGAATCTAGTTGACCTCCCGTAACCGTTTCGTCACCAACATTTCTGGAACGTTGACTAGGTTGTGCTTGCGTTGCAGCACTAAAACATCGATTGCTCAACTTGATTGCAAATTGTGAAGGAGTTGTAGCAGCCGTTCTTATGGCCACATCAAGGCCAGAACCGAAAATAGAAGAATACGTCACCTTAGTTAGGAAAACGCGCATCTCCGCCAGACCTTGAAACAGAACAGACCAACAATTGCATTAATAAATGACCACATGTTCTTACACGCACATATTAAACTGGCATGTTTAAGTAAGCATGCATGTACTATTAACGTTCATCATAAATGCCGGTAATAAAATTCATGGTACGCACAACCAAGCGCAGTAGTTACAAATAACAACGTGGCCCATATAATATAACTTCGCAAATATATCCAAATTAAAATCACAAAAAGAAACAAGTCTTGAGGAAACCTAATTTCGGTTACTTATTGTGGTTTATAGCATTACAAAATAATGATCGCTTACCTAATTTACAACCGTGTCCTGTGTCGACTTCTTGTTGCAAATGTTCCTTCCACCGTCTTTTTGAGAACTGGCTCTGGATATTTACTCACACAGTCGGGCCACTCACATGTGATTGATGGGATGAAGGAAAAACAATAAAAAAAAGGATAAAAACGAAATCGTCGTTCGTACACCGAATATTTCTCTGATAATTTCCAGAGGACGTGTGCAAAACTACCGTTAACACCAAAATGCAGATAAAATCAGTGTCAGTGGAAATATGAAAAGAGCCAAACCAAAGGATTAAATTGGTACAGTTATTACAAGATTTCCACTGATACTACTTCTGAAAAGTGAAAAGTGGACATAAAAAGGGTCTTCTGGTGATTTTTCGGATGACCGCGTTGGAACACGTGAAATGTGGGCTCGTCCTTTGATCCATTTTCGCATTTTCTATCCATTTTGCCTCGGAGAGCACCAAAGAAAAGCGCAGTGTGAGAACTGGTCGAAAGTGCAGTGTACAGTGTAAGGAAGGAGCATAGAGAGAGAAAGAGAGAGAGAGGCCTTCTTTCTCACATGAGAATGGACTGTGAACGCTCAAGATTGCCTCTCGTCCAGGGCTTGCCACAGGCCACAGCACATACGAAGTACAGAGGCGAAGGAAAACACAACGGAATCTTCTGTAACTGTGTTCCTGCAAAAATCTAACTTTTTTTAGTGTTCATTTGTTCCCCATCCGTACTAGCGTGTTAATTCTGTGAATTAAGGAATTAGCTGGTGGGTTCTCGGAGTCTCGGACAGAAAAGAGTGTTAAACCGTTAAACGTCAAAATTCACATGTCACTTTATCGATAAGTTTTTCAATTAACAAAATCTCGCATTCTCGCAAACGATGGAGGCCCTCATCCCCGTTATAAATAAGTTACAAGACGTGTTTAATACCGTTGGAGCGGATGCCATCCAGTTACCACAAATTGTGGTTGTGGGAACTCAGGTTTGTGGATCTTTAGTGTATTTATCTTTTACTTTTGCCCGCATCTTTAAAAGATAACTCAGAGGAACTGTGGGGAGTCAATATAAATTATACAGGAGAAAGTTATAATTTGTAAAAGGTAATGAGATGATCTGTAAAGTTTTTAAAGACGGTATGATCTCTCCTATTTTTAGAGGATGATGAAACTCGTGGATCATTCGCTGTGCAAAAGCGGTACGTAGTGTTTGCTACAGCGAATGTAAATTTGGGTTACATCACAAGGAAATTGTGATTTGTAAGGAACTAAAAGACTACAACTAAAGTAAAAGGATTTAGGGGTTATTTGCCATTTATACGTGAATATTATAAGAGTACACTATTCTTATCTCATGATCATGATTTTGTGTAGGGGAATGAAGATGTCTAAGTTTTTATTTGGGAAAAACGAAGGTGTCAAATATGTATTTTTTGTATTATTATTGCAGAGTTCGGGTAAAAGTTCTGTCCTAGAAAGCATCGTGGGAAAAACATTTTTACCCAGGGGTACTGGAACTGTCACTCGATGTCCGCTTGTGCTACAGCTAAATCATGCATCCAAGGAAGACAAAGAAAATCGTTCGGCCAGAGATGGTTAGATAATCCTCAATCCTGTGTTACTGTTATTCCGTGTATTAGTTTTTTAATGAGGCGTTTCGTAAATGATTCTGGAGATTGCACGAGAAATTTAGCAGTGTACTGTAAACATTCATAATGCAAATAAGGAAGGTTTATGTCGTATTTGTGACGTAAAGATTTGCATTTATGGGGTTCGTTGTGTAGATGTATGTATGTACAGATTTTAGAGTACATGTACGGTAGCTTAGTCAAGCTTTTGTGGTGAATTAGATAAGAATTGTACTGTACGCGCTTGACTATTTCAAGGCTGATTGTAAATGGAGAATGTTGTTACAATAATTCTTTCTTTCACAGGAACTTTGGAAGCTGACGATTGGTGCAAATTTCTTCACCGACCTGATAAGGTTTTTACTGATTTCGAGGAAGTTCGACAAGAGATAGAAAAGGAAACCGAGCGAAAAGCTGGAAACAACAAAGGAATATGCAATGAATCAATTAGTATGAAGATATATTCGGCAAAAGTTGTTAACCTGACCGTGGTGGATCTTCCGGGCATTGTGAAGGTTCCAGCTGGAGATCAGCCCGAAGATATTGAAGAGCAAATTAATGCTCTGATCCTGTCGTACATTAAAAATCCAAATTGTATTATTTTGGCTGTATCAGCTGCAAACAATGACATGGCTACTTCAGAAAGTCTAAAATTGGCAAAAGAAGTTGATCCAGAGGGAAGACGGACGCTTGCTGTTGTCACCAAGTTGGACTTAATGGATGCTGGAACGGATGCTGTTGATGTTCTTTGTGGCAGAGTTGTTCCTGTCAAATTAGGAATTGTTGGAGTCGTGAATAGATCTCAATTGGACATTCAAAATAGTAAAACCATTGAAGAAGCAGTGAAGGACGAGGCTGCGTTTTTACAAAGAAAGTACCCGACTTTGGCTTCGCGAAATGGAACACCGTATTTGGCAAAAACGTTAAATCGACTTTTGATGCATCATATTAGGGACTGCCTTCCTGAATTGAAAGTAAAACTTCAGTGTTAAAATAAACGCCTTTTCCTCAAGTTTTATGCTGTCTTTTAATACTTGTTTTTGTTTTCCAGACCCGCGTAAATGTAATGATATCACAGTTCCAAACAGTACTACAATCTTACGGTGATGATGTCCGGGATAAGTCTCAGACGCTTTTGCAAATAATTACCAAATTTGCCTCTTCTTATAATGCAACAATTAACGGAACAGCACGAAACATTGAAACAACAGAGCTATGCGGGGGTGCAAGAATATGCTACATTTTTCATGAAACGTTTGGGCATGCACTTCGTGAGATTGACCCCGTGAATGGTTTGACAAAGTGGGATATTTTAACTGCGATTCGCAATGCGACTGGACCGCGTCCTGCACTCTTTGTACCAGAGGTGTGTGAATTGAAATCGTTTTGCCCTCAACACCTGACCGAAACTAATCTTGTTAGCTTTGCATTACATTCATTTTGTGTTTTGTAGGTCACATTTGAACTCCTGGTAAAGAGACAAATACGCCGTCTTGAAGAGCCGTCTTTAAGGTGTGTAGAATTTGTGCACGAGGAAATGCAAAGAATTATACAACACTGTGGCACCGAAATACAGCAAGAAATGCTAAGGTTTCCCAAAGTACATGAAAACATCGTTGACGTTGTTACCCATTTGCTCCGCCGCAGACTTCCTATTACTAATGAAATGGTTGAAAACTTAGTAGCCATTGAACTAGCCTATATAAACACGAAACATCCCGACTTTCATCGAGAAACAGATATACTTCTTAGATCGATGGATCCAATGACAAACCACGAGAAAAATTTCAGCAGGACACATCGTAACTTGCAAAATAATTTGCCATCAATCGACAACCATCTGGACGCGTTTGCTGGTGGTACCAAGGTAATTGACAAAAAATTTTGTAATGTTTTTATCTTTAAGGGACCCTAACATTAATTGGGCGCATTTATTTGTAGAACTGGTTCGGTAATGTTATCGGCAAGTCAACAGATAATTCCCCACTTCATTCGCAAGCTCCTAATACTCCTGTTTCTCAGGTACCTTCGACGGTACAAAATGTACAGAACGTGCAGAATGTCACGAATAATTTGAACGGTGATGGGACTACACCGGAAGAACCACCAAAGAGTCCTCAAAAGAGTAAATCCGTAAATCTTCTCTCGGCTGGAGACTCTACACAAACAACAGTTCCATTGTCAGAGAAAGAGCAACGTGATTGTAAAATAATTGAAAAGCTCATCAAGTCATATTTCTTTATAATCCGCAAGTCAATTCAAGACAGTGTACCAAAAGCTGTAATGCATTTCTTGGTTAATTATGTTCAAGATAATTTGCAGTCGGAGTTAGTAAGTATTTAACCATTTATAATACTGTTGTTATTCTTAAATGATTTGTCGTACTTCTGTACTCGTGTAACTCGTGTAACTCTTGAATTAATTGTTTTCAGGTAAGCCATTTGTACAAGCCCGATCAAATTGAAGAAATGCTAGCTGAGTCTGAACACATTGCACAACGTCGAAGGGAGGCAGCAGATATGCTCAAAGTAAGGACATAGAGTTACGTGTATTTGTGCTTCATAAATATTGTTCTAAATTCTAAATTATAGTTTTTTTATATTCATATTTGCAGGCGCTACAGAAAGCAAGTCAAATTATTAGCGAAATCCGAGAAACGCATATGTGGTAAATTGCTTTTATGCAAATGATTTGTATAGTTTTCAAATATGGTTGTAATCTGTCATTTAAGCGACACGATCTACGTTTACCTACAACGGAGCAACCGCTTATTAGAAGTGCTATGGTTGCTGTGTACGATCAGCAAATGGTTGCATAGTCCGTTGAAGATGAAACTGTCACCGAAACAATTTTACGTCAATCCAAACTTCATTACGTTAAACAGCCAAGTTTGAATTTGTATGTTGTAGTACCTGTTTTACTAAGGTTTAAGACAAAATGTGTAGGAGTTAAATAATATACAGTTACTCATTCGTCGAAGTTAGCGTACAACGAAAGAAATCAGTTACATCGTGATGATCAACGTGTTGTACGTACAATTTTATGCAGTTCTGTTGGTTCATTGTTCACTAAGTTTGTAAATTCATATTCACTAATTTCGTTTTTGCTCACGGGGTTTAATCGCTCAAAACGAAGAAGTTGCAGGGCGCCATTAAAAATTAAAATAATTGTGGGAATTAACTTGTGGCGGCACGTGTTATTTAATTATTTATTATGGCTAAGTTTAGGGTAAAGCAAAGTTGAAACCACGTTATCGCCACCCAAAAACAGTGTTCAATTAATTGCTTTATGGATTCGAATATTTATAAAGATTTTCATTTTACTGTTGCTGAACGTTATCATCTATTACTTATACTTCTGATTCATTACGCCATCCTGATTTGTTTGTTTTGAGAAGTGCAAATTACTCGAAGTTTCTGTTCTTATTCTTGACGAAGGGTAGTGGCGAAAACTTGCTTGCAGTCATCAATAGTATTTCTAAGATTTTGAAACGCATAAAATGCTTCTAACAAGGAAACATAGTTTACATAGTTGTTGAACAAGTTATGCCTCTCGTTCAAGAATGTAGCTGTAAGAAAAAGGCCATGGTTATCTTCGCTCTTCACACATAGATATCTACTGGATCTGTTTATGCGCATGAATACTTTGCGTAACGCTATAAGATTATATTAGTGTAAATTGTAGTTATGTTAATTTAGTACCAATACCATTTTTTATGGTTTTAGGTTTTATTATACATAGTCATGAAGTCTGATTTAAGTTGATATACATACATAAGTATTTATTACTTAAGCGTAGTCAGTTTTCTGCGGCTGGTTGGTTTTAGTAGTATTAGCCCCAGCTCGCTTTCGTAAATTTCTGTTAGTAAAACAAGTAGTGTACACGATGCATGTGTTATGCATTCATTCCTGTTTATAAACTGTTAAATAATATCTGTTGTTAAACGATGGCAGTACTTAATTAAAAATGGTATGCTGTGAATTGAAATCGACGTATGAAGGCCCCGGATCCCTGAAGTCATACCAACCTGAGTCCGAAAACGTCCGAAATTATTTTTCTCTTAAATAACCCAGCAAGGGTACGCCAATTTGCATCTGAATTCATGCGGGTCACAGGTCATCCTAACTATAAAGCTACCAGAAATTTTTCTCCGAATCTGAAACTAGTTTCAAGAGGGCTCATTATTTAACGGTATACATAAACATAGTGAGCGTTATACAAGTATTATATTTCGTAAGCTGTGATTCAGTAATTTAAAGATGCACAAAAGCAATCTATCGCGAACTGAATGAGTAACACTAGTAGTACTTACTTAAGCTGTAATTTGTATCCATCCATGGTTTCGGCACCGAAAATTTGGGCGCAAAAACGATTACGGCACCTAAAATCGATACAAAAAACACCTCGTTACTAAAAACACTCAGAATTAAATATTCGGTCACGTTGTATATTTTTATAATGCGATGCAGGGTTGTATAATTTGAAGGCCCAGGAGAAACCAGAAGGAAAAGTGTCTGCCCAGGCCCGAAAACACGGAAATTGTTAAAATGGATAGGCAGGTAAATTAGCATGATGAGCACGATGGGATCGAAATGCAAAATGGAAGTTTTCACCATGCTAAAACCCATAAGAAAATTGGGCGCCGTTTTTCTCAAGCTCTGCTCCCCCGTTGCATACGTTTGAGCGTGCAAAATTTCAGGCAAATTCTTATGGGACAACCCATCGTAAAATTTAGTGACCACAGGATCCCCCCTTGAGTTTTTACCTTTTTTAGATTCGCCTTTTTCTAGATACCTAAGTTGTTTCTGCACTCAATGGGGGGAAAATGAGCGACACTGCGATTGCAGTCATAACAATAAAACTATAATGAAACTCAGTTTGTTCGCCAAAAAACTGAACATCTAATTTTGTAATTTTTGAAAAAATAAGGCGGCCAAGCATATGGCTATATAACATAGACATGACGTTTCTGGAAAAATCCTGATTTCGAAAATTTTGGCTTGTTTTCAGCAATTTCCCTGAAAATTTGTCGCGCACTTTCCCTAAAAAATTGCGCTTTATGGAAGTTACCTGCTTCCGGGCCCGGTATGATCTTTTTTTTCTGATTTTCCCAGGACCCACTGGGCACAAATTTATAACCCTGCCTCTAACCTAATTAGTGTGCCTGCTTTGAGATGTAGAAATGGAACATTGTGTAAAACAGAACATCCCTACTTCGGGTTATATTTTTTAAATTTTGGTTGTACAAACTGTACTGATTTCAGATTTACATATTGTGCGAAATTTGGTATGGCTACTGGCAAAAATGTTCACACCAGTTACGGCAGCACTGAATGTCAAAGTTGCACATCAGATATGGTGGTCTGCGTTCGCTGCCACCGCCACTCATCGTAGACCGGGCAGTCAGAAGAACAAAGCCAGCCAGAACCAGAAGCCAGTCCAAGATCCTGTTTCAAATAGACAAAAATAAAATGAGGCATACGTAACAGCACTAGAAAAGTTATACAAGACAGTGAGATTATTCTACGGCTTGTAACCACTTCTATTACAAGGTAACATCTTACGTAGTACGAATTTTGGATCAGCCTAAAGCAACAGTTGACGGCTTCGGTACAGAGTAAAGAGTTCATTCTCCTGCGCGCCTCCGGCGGCTCCGCCTGCTGTTGAGGCTGTGCTCTGCTTAACAATTATTTTTCTAGTCAATTTCGTTAATTTTTTGGCTAGAAAATCTGCCCTTGATTGTCTACCCCCACTCAACTCACTGTTTATAAGTTTATTATTAAGTGTAGTTAACTCAATTGTCAAATTAACTATCATTTA
>JAQGBT010003433.1:0-19634 GCA_034698585.1 Disparrhopalites patrizii | reverse complement strand
AATGACCCAATCAATTAAATTTAATAATAATAACTATGACACCATAGCGACGAGAGCAAATGAGGCATTTGCTTACAATATGTACATCTATGTATGTTTTTACGCTTAACGGCGGGTAAACGTCGAAAAAGCTCGCATTTGAGTTCAAATTGACATACTTTGCGTAGAAACTTACGTGCACTCACAGAAGTGTGTAACAACAGCAATTTAAAAACTTTAAAAAAATTTAAAAAGCATACAGAACGTTCAATGGAAGTATAATCAGGGTACATTCACCCGCAGGAGCATCTACTATGTGACATATAACCGTTTCAGGTGCTTCCAGTACTTTTGTCTTGGGGTTAAAAACGTCTTGGGTTTGTTTTGTACTCTCATGTGGCATCGAATTAGCGATGATAAAATGATGAGTGGCACGTCAAAGATACAGCAGATTGATTGATTGATTATACTTTACTGAAATGCCGTACAGAGTCAATACAGACGCATCGGTTTTCATTCAGCCCATTTTTTACGTAAAGAAATTATGTATTTTTTGTATTCTTATTTTATATGATTTCCCAGAATTTGTGTATGTTTTCTTGGACAGACAGACACCTTTGAGGAATATCCAACGTTCTGAATTTAATTTTAATTTAAATTAAAATATCTTAAATCAAAAATTTAATTTAAAAATTTTTTAATTTATTAAATTTTAATTTAAAAATTAACCATTTTAATTTAACTAAGTTGATACGATTCTGCATTGAGGTGGCCAATCTTTTTTAATATGTTTTTGTCCCCAGCACTTCTTATGCTTAAATCAAGAAGCAATTTGAGAATATTTCATGCCATTTTTATGATTTTAGCTTTTCTTGTGGACAATCCCAAAGTCTTTTTCTGCACGTGCAATTGCAACGTCAAGAGTGTATTACGGGCTTAAAATTTGGCAATCTACGGTATACATATACAGGCTGGCAAGAATATGACCCAATATATCGCCATTGCAGAAGTGACTCATTGCATTGCTTGAATTGAGACTATATTGCTACGGCTATTACACACAATCTCAAAGTAAGTAATTGCCCTATAGTCTGAACATGTCGCAAGCACTAGACCTCGCGGAAAGTTGCACCGGATTGAACTTGCTAAACCTTGGTTGACGTAAATCGCATCAGGCATGAATTGTAGGGATGGCAACGATGCGATTCTGAATCAATTCGATTCAATTCAAATATTTGAAAATTTGATTCGATTAGACGCCGTGAATCGAATAAAATAATTCGATTCAAGACTTGAATCGGATCATAAAAAACTGAAATTCGATTCATTCGATCCATTGTTTAATACAAAATGTTCGGATATATATTCTTTCGAAGCAGAGCAATAACAGTCAAAATATTGGAGCAAATTTAAATCAACGGTAAATATTATATCAAGGTTACTTGCATTTATTTGAAGTGGCAAATTATTAGACGTTAGACGTCATTATATGTTCAAAATTGGCAAAAAGTGATAAAAATGAGTCGCAATAATATATTTTTTTCAATAATATAATCATTTGAATCATGATTTGATTCAAATGGCTTGAATCCAAACGAATCGAATCATTTGCATCATGAATCGGATCGAATTGCGAATTTTGATCCGATTTAGGCTTTGAAACAAGTCGAACAAAACATTTTGGATCAAATCGGATCGTTGCCATCCCTAATGACTTGTATGACACACCCATATATAGTTAATGCCTGATATTGGTAGGCATGGTACCCAGATTAAATTTTTCGGTCGAAGGAACATACAGTGGAGTCTCTCTATAACAGTATCCAAGGGAACCCAAAATTTTGCTGTTATATATAAAAGGAATGATGTTATAGAGAACACAATTATTATGTATTCTATGTAAAAGGTGCTGCGAATTTCATGACGCTATGGAGAACATGCTGTAATAAGGGGTGCTGTTATGGAGAGACTCCACTGTAAACAATTTAAAAATAATCGATGCCTGAAACATGGCAAGGCGATGATTGGGGGAAATTATTACGCTCCAATCCTGAAATTTTGTCTGTACCAATTTCACTCGTCATAGCTATTACCTACGAAGACACGTTGGCTTGTACCAAATCCAATTTAATATGCCTATGTTCGTTACCGAACGAAGCTAAAATTGTCTCAAAAAATATAGGATGGAAATGAAAAGTTTCCAGAACCGCTTGGTGGCATGCATAGAAAAAATATTATTGAAACCGCTAGCCAAATTTCAAGAAAGAAATTTCACTAAAGTCAAATTTGATATTTAGTTGGACTTTCTTAAAACAAATTTTCAAAATTCCTTCCTTTCCAATTATCATATAACTATACCAGGAAAATAAAGAGCAGGAATGCCCGATCGCACTAGTTCATATTTAACCCGGAAGGACTTATACCTGAACGACCAGGCGCTGCACTACCTCTCAAAATTTGGACTAGTCCCCTACGATTTCTCAAAATCGGACAGTGCAGCGCATCCCAAAAATCCACGGGCTCGAAATCGATGGAAAATATTCGTGATAATCCTAGCCAATCTACTCTTCACCAAATTTTTGGTATGCCTCTACCTTCTATTTCTGGGACGGAAATTCCCCCAGTTTGACGTCGTCCTCACCACCATCTACCTTCTCTGCGTCGCCCTGTGGATGGTAATTTCCCGGGTGCTTCTGTGGGGGAATTTAGGGGCAATCACCTTCTTCCTCACGTCCTTGCACGACCACCTGGGGAAAGGCAGGAACTCAACAATGCTCGTACAGTCCGGGTTCTTGCGCCAAGTGAAACAATTGCTTGGGAACAAATCCTTGGATTTGCTGGTGGTCATGTTCATGCCGATCTTCCAATTCAATGGCTGGATCCTCATGTCCTTGGTCTTTTGGCTATTCTCCGACTGCCCGGTCATGTTCTACTTTTTGGTGCCGAAGGCCGGGCGAAATTTCGTCACGTGGTTCCTTTGTATGAGCATGGACACGGTCCTCATTTACCCCAACGTTTTCATTGGCTACTACTCCATCGCGTTTCTGGCGACGGCTATAGTCCCGCATTTCATGTGTGGATTGCTCCAGCCGGTAGATCAGCTAGTGTGAGTTGTCCCATGTCAATTCTCTCTATAACGGACCTCCTTATAACGGTTTTCGCACTATAACGGTCTTCACAAACCCGCCCGAGGCCATTTCAATGCTAAAATCTTCCTCTATAGCTGTTACTTTATAACGGTTTTTTCGTTATACCAGCCAAGCTCTGAATCCCCGGCCAATAAATGTATTTTGCTATAACGGTTTTAGGCCACGCCCACACATGCTATACCGGTTTTTTCAAATTGATTAATCCCCGCCATAAATTCATTTTTGCTATAACGGTTTTACGCCACGCTCTCACACGCTATAAAGTGGAATCTCTCTATATGTAACAAGTCTCTGTATAATAACTTTTCTCTATAACATTACTTTTTCCGCCCCTCGTACATATAAGATACATATTTTATGTTCTATATAACAACTTTTCACTGTAACAATATTTTTCGCCCTTCCCTTGAGAGTTGCTATATGTATATAGAGACTCCACTGTGCCGGTTTTTTCAAATTTATCAATCCCCCGCCAAAAATTCGTTTTTGCTGTAACGATTTTTAGGCCACGCCCTCACACGCTATACCAGTTTTTCGGTAATTTCGAATCCCCCGCCATTAAAGTCGTTTTTAACGGTTTTACTTATACTGGTTATTCGTTATAACGGTTTTTCTGGCTGCTATTTGCTAAACTGTTATAAAGAGAATTGACTATACAGTGGAGCCTCTACATAACAACTCTGAAGGAAAGGACGAAAATGATTGTACAAGGAAAAGTTGTTATATAGAACATAGAATATGTATAGCTTATATGTAGGAAGGGCGGAAAAAATGATGTTGTTATAGTGAAATGTTGTTATAAAGAGACTTGCTATAGAGAGACTTCACTGTATATCCTTAAAAAATTTGTAATTCAAAAATGTAAGGTTTAAATGTAAATTTAAATGATGGCGTCAAATCTTCTAGACTCTGGCACGCGCCTCTAAAATCCGTTGTTCTCTCCGTAAGGAAAATTTGGCTGGAGATAGAGCTCTACAACTGCATGGTGGCGACGACGTATTATGGGATAAAGATGTACCTCATCACGGTCGCTATCTGCGCCAATTTTGCTGCCGTTCGCTTATTGCGAGATGGCCTTTTACTGAAGGTTGCCATGGTGTTTGTGTCCTTGTTCTGCTTCCTCGGCTACGACACCGCATTTGGGAGGGGACATGCCGTTCCGGCTAAAATAGGGCATCTGAAGAAATTAATTCTGATTACGTACTCCAAATATCATAGCAAGGCGAGGTTGGAGAAACTTATGAAATCCGTTGGCACTGGTGAGCTTAAGGTGGGGAGCTTCCATGCGATGGAGAGGGCGTCCACGCTCATATTCGTCAATTACGTGGCCGTTCAGGTCTGTACATTGCTCATAACTTTCCGATAATTCCCTTAATTTGCTGACAATTTTCAACTTTTTGTAAATCAAACCCAAGACATAATTTTATTTTGTTTTCAAATTCAACTTCCACTTCAAATTCAAATCGGATTGGATCCGAACCTCCTTGTTAAATTCAGAACATTGGCTTTTATTCAAATAAAAATCCCTTGGTTGCGTATAAATATAAGGATTGCTTCTTTCAAAAACATTTACACCATGCATATAGATAAATAGATACATTAAGTACCTAAACTACATAAATAATGTTGTATGTTCACAGAGCTTTGTTTTGTTACCTCCATAATACACATACAAGATTCGTCTTTTTCTAAGATTCGTTGAGTTGCATTGTGTATATATAGATATAGTTTACTTATTACTTACTTATTTTTGACATTATACATATATATTACACGAACACTACTTGCTTTTTCGGAGCAGCCTTTATTCTAATGATTTAAGCTAACATATTATAACAAAAAACTACTACTGAAATAAAAATACACTAGTGGGTCTTTAAATAAACGTTTAGTAATCTGCATTTTAGTATATCTTTTCCACACAAGAGTTATAGAGTTAACTTTTCTTGTACGAATTCATATTTCCTGTATACATTTACAATTTGTTACTGGAATACCCCCGTGCTTTTGTACGGGTCAACTTTTTTGCGGACCCGGACGAACGTATGGACGCAAATGTTCGCAAAATACTTGTTTTGGTTTCAAATATTACATCTGTACCAAACTTGGTGGTGCCAGTAATATATATGTGTAGTTAACGAACGTGATTGGGAAAGCACTTTTAACATTGTAAGTGGTTGTCAGCGGTAAAGAAAGAGGTTAAAAATTAAAAACACGTTAAGTAGAACGAGCAATAACAATGTAATAATATAAAATAGTACGTAATTTAGTACTTTTATGTCACGGTAAGTGTAACATTCGCCCGAGTAAAATACTAAAAAAAACGAATAAATTCACTACTGCAAAAAACGGAAGAAAATTAAAAATGTTACTAAAATCGATCATTTAAAAAATGTAGGCATTCCCACAAGATTGGTGGTCGGTCCTACTTGAAACATTTTCGTTGCTTTGCGAATATTCGTAGTAAAAATTTAAAGTCTAATTACTGGATATAATTAGGTACTATAGTTGAAGTTCATGCCAGGGGTGGAACATCAAGTTTCAGTCCGCCTTCAACCCAAAAGGAATGCCGATTTAACATAGATTCCCACAAGCAATGATCTTGGTCCAGCCGAATACTCCCTATCAGATCATGATTAGACAAGAGATCATGATTCCATAAGCTGATTTCTACTCCATCATCCGGAATGTCCTCGAAGTACAGAGTTTGATTCCAAATGGGATGCAAGGTTCTCCGGGCAATTGATGTTTTCTGCTTACTCCGATGATTCTTGACATCCTTAAGCGGGGAACTGTAATATAATAGAGAAGAATATAGATTAGAAATTCAAAACTCAATAATATTATGTATGTATTTAATCCATATATTTGCATATAGGTACATACATACTCAAGTAAAAACAGTAACATTACCATTTCACAAAGGTGGAAGGACAGCCGTTTTTGCACGGAAGTAAATTTTTGGCTTCTTTCACCAACACTGATAAATTACCAGTGTTCTGTGTCCTGGGAAGCCACTTCAGGGCAATGATAAGGTCTCCCCTCGGTTGATCATCCACCTGCACAGACATATCTTCCAAGCTCCACCACGTGGGATTGGGGTCATCAAAAACTCGATCCTTCAGAGGTAGAAGTATTTGTCCCAGGAATTCATTTTTTCCAAATATGTCGTTATGCCATACACTTATCCACAGTGTTCGGCTTTGAAGCTCAGATAAGGACAACGGAAACTTGAGGGTCTCTTCAAAAATTGGATTCAAAGTGTTCTTTTTTGTTTTTGTCTTCCTTTTGCCACCCTTGGTCCGGTCGGGAAGTAAGTAAGCTTTTACATAGCTAATAAAAAGCATTAAACAATACGATTACATTAATTTACATTGCATAATATTTATTTTTATTATTAATATTTACCATGAACCGTGTTTACATTTACACTAAAGGCCTTTGTTACACTCCTCTCACTGCTTTGGAATTTGAAATGGAAAATGAATAAAAGGATATAGTGTCAATGTTAAAGCCACTTACGGGTCTGTCCGGTTCCGCTTCAAATCAACTGCTGCCAAGTCCCTACACTGCTTCACACGGACTTCCAGTGATGCTAGTTTGTAATTATACTGCAAGCTGAATTCAACCTGCCCACGGATATGTATGCGTCCTCCTGTGTGCTCGAACATACTGGAAATGGAGTCCGCCGAGCTGCGAAGCTGAATTTGTAAAATCAATTCATTATTATTATTAGTGCTCTTCTTCCTTTATACTCGTAGATTATCACAATCACAGTTGTAATGGGTTCTGATTGTGTCATTAAACGACGAAAGCTTACGTTTAAAGGTGTTTCCGGGTGAATCACATTGTCTTGGTGCAATACCGGCGTACTCATGGACATTTTATCGTCGATTTGCTTAATAATACTAGAAGGTTGCGTGAAACCTGGGGGTCGGTATCGAGCACTCTTCACTTTTTCCTTGATACCAATTAAGCTCTGTGCGCGTGGCATATGTGACACTTGGTTTAATTTGGGTAACGAATTGGAAATGTTCTCCTCTTCCTCCCGTTTTTCCTCGATGGGCTGTGAGTTGGCCAGGTGGTGTAGAGACGATGACCTCAAAATGGATCTATATTGATAGAAATTAAAAAAAAAAAATATTTACGCCATACAAATACAACTTGTTTGTACAGTGAAATGATTTTCCTACATTTGTGAACACTACAAGTTTTATTGCACGCTTTCTATTCAAATAAATATTCGTATTTATTTCTTGACAATCTACATTTGTTCCATTGTGATGCATAAATTGTAATTGTATTTTTCACGTCACAAGAACTATTAACTATAGCTGTGTATCTATTATTGCATGTAAGTATGTAATGAGAAGAGAAGGACTTACCGATCAACGCCTGCACCTGCAGAATGTGATTGCTGGTTACTATTAAAATCCGAGCTAGAAATGGAATCTGTGCTCCCCACACTCTGTCGCTTGGCGGCTAAAGTACTCTCAAAACTACCTTTCCAGCTGAATCGATCCTCGTTCAAGTCCGAACTAACGCTGGGAGCGCATTTTAAACTACCGTCTTGCTCTTCTTCCTCGTCTTTCATCCAAACGCTCAAACGGTTGCCAATATGATGCATAACTTTGGCAATCAGGGCCGGACTATTGCTACTCCCCGCATTGATATTATTCCCGGCGGGACTGGGATTGTTCGCCGCACCACCCCAGCTTGTCCCTGAACTCGTAGGAGTTCCAAGAATATTATTGCTGCTACCCTTCATTATACCCATCGAGTTTCCCATCCCACCGTAGCTAAAACCAGAGCCTTTGCCAGGATTCGCGGAACTACAGTCAAATGGATCACCTTGCTGAGTTACGACGTCTTTAATGAATTGATTGAATTCGTTGTCGTCCGACTCTTCCGAGGAGATATATTCGGAAACAATGTTTTTGAGTTCGGGCTCAGCTCTCATCAGTCTTATTAGTTCAGTTTCAAAATATCTCAGCTGAGAGTTGGTCTCGCTGGGGGTACTTGCACTCTTGTGCATCAGATTTTTAATCAAGTGCCGGAGTTTACTCATCATGAGGTTGACCTCCTCGTCTGAGGACCACTGGAAGGAGTTTGAACGGTCGAGGAGTACTTGCTTGGTTGGTTTGCTGCTGGTATCCATTTCCGAGGTGTCTTCATCTCCGTTTCTACCTTCTTGCCCTTCCTCCAGCTCTGAAACCTTAGCATTTGCTTCAGACTGTGGAACTTGAGGGTGCTTGGAGTTACTATTACTCCCGGTGATGGTGTTGCTTGGATCCGAAGGAGATATGGCTGTTTCCTTCTTCTTAGAAGGTTTCTTGATAGTATCGAATGCTCCTTCATCCTGGTCGAAAATGGACTCATCATCCGAGACATTTGCAGATCGCTTGTGCTTGAGCACTTTTTTCTTTTTGTCTTTAATCTGGTCGTCATTTTCGGATTCTGATCCAACAGAATCTTCTGAGTCTTGCTCTACGACTGGATGATGATGATGATTATGCGGAAGGTGGAGATTACGTTGGTGGTACGAACTTAAATTAGTAAAATATTTCTCCAATCTGCTACTAGCTAAATCGGCAGGATCCATGGAATCATCGTCGTCTGGGTGAGGTTGAATGACTTCAGAATTAAAAGAACTCTCGCTAAAGGTATCACTAAATTCAGAGTCTTCATTTCCGGCAGATGTAGATCCCTTTCGGGGGTTCACAACTGCCATAATGCCATTCTCAGCACCTTGCTGTTGTTGAGGATCCAGATAATTAAAATAATTTTCTAGTGCATTTTTATTATTATTTCGTACCACGGTTGCGGTAGGAAAAGTCAGGCTCTTTTCGGACTCTGAGTCTTCACAGGATTCCTCTACAATTGTATGCAGAGTTAAATCTAACGGCGGAGGGCCTTCTTCATATGGAACTTCCTCAATCCAAGAATTATCGGAGTCGGAAGAGGAGGATGTAACTTGGAAAGTTTCCTCTTCCAATTTATTAATCTTGGCCGATTGAATCTCTTCTCCGTCTGGACTAGACCGCTTATGTGTGGCTGCGGAATTGACGGTTGACGAGTAGGACTCATCAGTGAAGGATTCCTGACCTTCCGGTGTGAGCCTCTCATGGTGTTCCATCATATTTTGGTTGAGCAGAGTCATGTGGACGGGGGATGGAGTGTTTGCAGCCGATGGGGAAGACGAAGGAGAGCCGAGCTCTTCAGCTTTTTTCTCCAAATGATGGAGGAACTGGAGCAGATTTTCTGTTGAGGTTTTGGAGGATCCCAAACGACCTCCGGGAATGATGCTTCTATCACAGAATATTTCTTTTTCGTACAGGTCCAAAATGTGTGGAATTGGGTTAGCTTCATCCGTAATTCCGGATTGATTCGTCAAAATTTCGGATTCTGCATCTGATTCCGATATGACGGAAGGTGCGTTAGAGGGCGGATTTTGCTGGACTATGCCAGATAAAGAAGAAGTTTCGGAAGTTTCCGAGTAGTTGGAGGAAATATTTTTGCAAGCTTCCACTTCTTCCCTACTATGTGCGGTCAGTTGGGACAATGCTTGAACTTCC
The DNA here is from genome assembly GCA_034698585.1 of Disparrhopalites patrizii. Taxonomy (NCBI): domain Eukaryota; kingdom Metazoa; phylum Arthropoda; class Collembola; order Symphypleona; family Sminthuridae; genus Disparrhopalites; species Disparrhopalites patrizii. The sequence continues at coordinate 9,931 of JAQGBT010003433.1, read as the reverse complement.
ACTTCCAGTTGAGAGATATCATTGTTAATGATTGGCACCTGTACATTCAAAACCGTTCGTCACATTAAATACACGGAGATTTAAATTAAATAATAAAAGCATAATATAAATAAAATAATTTATCACGGATATCATTCAACTTTCCCCTTTTAGCCTATTCAATACAAATCTGAATTTCCGTAGCAGCTAGCGAAATAAATGTGTTCGTATAAGTAAAGTACGTGTAAAAGTGATTAAGTATTTAGTATTTACTAAATCCAGAAGCGACGATAGAAAACGAAGAACAAATTGTGTTAGATTCCACAGCCCAAGTTGATATACGTGGTTAAACATATTTTTTTTTAAACTACAACTTACAATGGGACGTTCGTTCGTGGCTCCAAAAATTAATTTTTTGATTTTTTCCGCTACAGGGTGAACTGGATTAGAAATGCCTGTTGAAGCTGATCCTTGTTGTTGTTGTTCTTTGGCGTTGATAACCTGCTGGGGATTATTAGCGCTGGTGTTATCAGCCCTGTTAATATCACTAAAACGCGTTTGATCACGACTGCTGCTCTGATTATGCAAAGCAGATTTATGGTTATCACTGTCCTGACTACTTGAATTACACGACGAACAGAGTGGATTACTAATCTCTTGGTCAACACCTACTAAATTATTATCACTTCTCCGTGAATAATTACTGCTTTCATAATGTGATCCCGGAGAACGTTTGTCACAGTCACAACTGATAAGAGCTCGTTGCGACCAGCTTGAATTAATCTCTTCGTTGTCTTTCAGTCCTTCCTGATAACCACCGCTCGTTGCACATGACGAATTGTTTACTTTGAAGAAATCAATAACGGTGTCATCACTACTGGTTGAATTCTCACGGCAGTGTTGGACTACATTCGTTTTTTCCAAAACATCCAAAACCGTCGTGGAATTAACAACTTGTCTCTCTTTTTCAATAATTGGAATGAGTGAATTTTGAGCAATTTTGGCTTGGATTTGATCAACACAGTCCGTTTGTTGTCCTGGGTTAGCACGGCTATTTTTTTGATTCGTTGTCTGAGCACATTCGTTGCGTGGGGAAACTTGTTCCTTGATTTCGTCTACTTCGTTGTAAGGTGTTTGAGCTGATGAATAAATTTCGTTGTGTTCTTGATCTCTTTTTGGAAGTACTTGTTCATCTTGGCACCTACTGTTACATTTGTGAGTATCTTGAGTTTCTCCTTCTTGAGAGTGTAACGTGTGAGAGTCTTCACGGAACTTCTGAAAGGCGAATAAGTATTTTTATGATTAATTACTACCTGATAAACTAAGAGCGTCGTGAGCCATGCTAAAAGATCATTCATACTGACAGTCTTTTTACGCCCTTCAAAGATTTGCATATTGGAAAAAATATACATCTCATTATTATAAATCAAATCTAAAAGCACGAACCAATTTTTTCTGATGATTAACAACTCCTCCAATAAGATTGCAGTTGGTGTGATACTCCGATTCATTACAGAGATCACAAGTCTCCACCAAAACCTCGGTGTTGGCTCCTTGGTCACCCCCAATCAATACACGCCGATCACCTGTTGAATCTGCGTCTCCCTTCTGATGTCTAGCCAAACCTGATGATCGACCAAACAAATCATATATAAATATAATTTTCATACTACAACGTCACACTTTCTCTTATTTGACTTTGATACAGCCCCAACGTTACCTTGTGAAGCAGTTCTCCCTTCCTTTTTGATCAGCAACCCCTGTTGACCCAAGAATTTCAGCAAATCACTATTTTGAACACTGTCGGAACCACTTTCCAAGGGATCGGGAGCTGGATGAAAGGGGTGGCTTATTGCTCTTTCAATATCACGATGCTTACTGTTCCTACTTGCTGGATCACTGATTCTCCCATCAATCACAACTGGAATATTTCCCCTCCTTATTTCAACACCATTTTTTTGTAGTTGTGCATTAACATTAATCCCCCCTGTTTTACTGCCGTCACCATTGTTTGCAAATGCGTCATTTGATAATAAACTACCACTTTTATTCCTACCACTTTTCTTGTCAATAGAATCAGGGGAATTAATTACACCACTAACACTGCTACACCCATTGGTACTGTCACTCCCAATTTCCCCGTTATTATTAATGACAATCCCACTTTTATCGATGTTGACACTGCCTGCATTGTTCACACCATCCAGGTTGATTCCGCTATTATTGTTGCTCCTACCAAGATTGACATCACACTGACCCTTATTTCTACTTTTGGTCACATTCTGATCACTTGGAAAATGGTTACTACCAGCTTGATTACTCCCCCTATCGATATCACCCGTATTGACCCCAAAACTGTTATTCACATCACCCTCTCGTACACTGACCCCAGTATTGTTGACCCCACCTTTCCCTTTAGTAATGACCCCACTGTTATCAACACTGACCCCACAATTCTTGGAGTCCCCACCTTTGACAATATTGATCCCCTTAGCGTTATTCTGAGCACTTTGAAACTGATTCCGTTGACTTTTGGACGGATCACTTACGTCAATTTCTCCGGTACGATTATTGTTGTTTTGATGAAGATGATGATGATAAATCCTTAAAATCGGGTTCACCACAAGGGGCACATGACACATGTCTTGATTGATGTGGACGGTGGTCACAAATTCGTTGGAATTCCTGCCCCTCACGATCCTTGAGGGTCCTCCGGAAGCTGGGGGTCGAGGGCTGTCTGGGTACAGTAGGTCCTTTCGGAGGAGCTCCCGGGGATTTCCATATTGACTGTTTAGGTCAGTCAACCTATTGTTGTGGGTATTATTGTTACTATTACTATTATTATTATTTTTCGTATGGCTTGATGAAGGGAAAATTGGAGTATTCGTAGTAGTAGTAGTATTGCCAAGGTATGAATGGGTTGCTGATAATGATGATGATGATGATGATGATGAGGGCCGTCTTGCATTGGTGCACACCTGTTCCTCTTGCCTCTCTTGATTCCTACTCACACAGCTGCTCTTTCCTTGGCTATTACTGTTGCGTGACGAGGGACCAACTCCTTGTTGCTGCTCTTTTGGGTCCTGGCTGGTCCCCAACAATGAAGGTGGCTCATGATGAGGATAATCACCAGAATCTACCTCATCCTCTACCCCTTTTTTGTTATTATTTTTCTTATCTTCACAACTGACTCCCAGGAGCTCCTCTGCTCCTGGCATTGAGGACCAAGAAGGAGCTTTGTTGAAGACCCAACCCCCTTCAACTACTGTTACATTCCCATTGTTGGCACCACCACTTTCCTTCTCCCCAACATTCCTCAACATCTTCGTCCTCTCCCCTTCCTGCCCCCCACCCATTTCCCCTTCACTTTCCGCAAAACTGCCACCATTGGAATCAGTGTCAAATTTGGCGCTCTCACACATTTTTGGGGGGTTGTCACCTTTTTGGAGGCACTTGCCACCATTGACGCACTTGCCACTATTAGCGGAATTGTCACCTTTGAGGCAGTTGCCACTATTAGCGGAATTGTCACCTTTGAGGCAGTTGCCACTATTAGCGGAATTGTCACCTTTGAGGCAGTTGCCACTATTAGCGGAATTGCCATCTTTGACGTCCTTGCCACTATTAGAAGGATTGTTGTCATTGCCACTATTAACCCTTTTGTCACCATTAGAGCCATTGCCAGCATTAACCCTTCTGTCACCATTAGGGCCATTGCCACCATGAACCCCTTTGTCACCATTAGAGCCACCGTCACCTTTGAAGCTACGATCATCATTGAAGGCACTGTCACCCTTTGGATCGCCGCCAATTTTGAAGGCACTTTTGAGGGCACAATTGCCGCCATTAGCATTATTTTGATCACCATTGAAGACACTGTCACCATTGAGACGCTTGATGCCATTCCCATTTCTGTCACTGTTCTGGCTCAAAATGAGCGTGTCCGGAGTTTTTTGGGTCGGATTTTGGGGTGAGGCTCCGGAGGGGGTTTGGACAGCCCTTTGGTTCAAGGTTTGGATAGAGCTTTTGCCGGAGGCCAGCGGAGGGAATGACTCCGGTTTTGTCTGGAGGCTGCCGGATCCCTTGACCTCGGGGTCACTCCCACTGCTGTCCTCATCCAGAGCGGAGAAGACCTCCTCCACCTGCGCAAAGTCCTCACTGGAGGAGGAGGGGGAGGAAGGGGTTTTTTGGATCCTCAGGATGTTCCGAGGGTACTTCCGGTCCAGGCTGTGAGTGCTGGGGGTGTCCTCCAAGACGGGGACGGTGGTGAGGTGCTTCCGGCGGGGGAAGGTCTCCGAGTTGATTTGGAGGACTTGGATGACGTGGGGGCCACGTTGGGGGTGGTTTCTAGTATCATCGTCCGCCCAAGGGGAGCAGAGGAGAGGGCTTTTTGGGCTGTGGAGGGAGGATGGGTTCAGGATTTTTTCACTTTTTCTGATCAAATCTTCTAATTTGGGGTCGATTTCAGGGTGGTTTTGGATTTTATCAGGGAAGAACGCGCTTCCTTTGGAGGCCTTCCCGGGGGATCTGAGAGGGGGTGTGTCTTGGAAGAGCAGCCGGATATTCTCTTGGAACGTCCGATTTGGATTATCCCCATCTCCGCGAGAGTCCTGCAGCTTTTTGAGGAACCTCTCGTGGAAGTAGCGGGATGTGTCGTCCGAGAAATGGGGTTGAGATTCTGGGGATTGGAATTTCCGGATTTCCTCCTGGAACTTGCGAACTTCCTCTTGGAAGGGATGAGGACGACCGAGCTCGGAGGGGTAGCTGGGCAATTGGAAACTTTTGCTCTTGCCCAAACTCCGTCGGCCATTGGGAAGTTGTTGGGGGTGGGAGGGGGTTGAGGAGGAGGAGGAGAATTCTTGGAAACTATTGGACTTGCCCAAGGGGTGTGAACTTCCCCCTCGGGGCCTTAATTCCAGATGATGGGAGTGAGGGTAATTATTTTCTTTAGGAAGGGATTGGACGTCGCTGGTGAGGAATTTCCGGGGTGGCTTCTTAATTTTTGGGGCCGTTGAGCTACTGTGAGGGTCACTTCCGTACTTAAACTGCTTGTGGAGGGGTGAGGACGTGGAGGGGGATGATTCTGCATTTCGATCTTGAGGGGGATGATAATGTCCTCCTCCGGATAATTTCCCTTCCGGAGGAGGAACGCTTCTCAGTTCTTCACTTTTCCGCTTGGGAAGGGAATGGAAAGCCTGGGATGGTCGACCTCCCTCCAGGCTACGAATGGTCCGGTCCGTACTTCCGGGTTGACCCGGGTCTTGACTCGATCTGGGATTCTTGGACCTCGGATTCTTGGGGAGGGAAGAGTAACCGGAGGCACTCCGGTTTATGAAGCAATTCAATTGTTGCTCACTGCAGGGTCGGAGCAGCTCGGACTTGTCCGGAGGGGGTGGATACTCCTCGTCGGGGGCGGCCCGATTCCGCTTCCCCCCGCAGTAGTCCAGATTGAAGGAGGAGGATCGTTTTTTGGTGGGTTGTGATTGGTGCTGGTTTTGCTGTTGTCGGAGGACCACGTAGGTCCTTAAGGGGGAGAAGGAGAGCTTCCGGCCGTCGTAGGAGTTGAGGGAGTTGGACCGTTTGTTATTGGGATGGACACCCCCATTTTGACTGTGGTGGGCTGGATTTTGATTTTGATTGATGGCCCCATTTTTGCGACTCTCCGAGTTTGACTTATGAACGGAAGATTTCTTTTTCTTCGGGGTTTCTTCGGTGGGATCGATAATGTAGGAGCAGTACTCAATTTCACCGAGGGAGCGCTCACAGCTGGAGCGGTTGGAATTGATGATGTTGTAGTCGTAGTAGTCCCAGAAGGGCTCCTCGATGAAGTTCACCGAGGAGTTGGACGCCGTCCGATTGTTCTTCTGGAAGGTGTACAGGGTGGAGTAGCTAAAACGTCGTCCTGTCGCGTCCATGGCGGCTGGAAAACAATTTTACAAAAAAAAAAATTGATACAAAAATTGAAACAAAACTGGATAAAAAATTAATACAAAAATGTTAAAAAAATTAATACAAAAATGGATACAAAAATTAATACAAAAATGGATACAAAAATTAATACAAAAATGGATACAAAAATGCATACAGAAATTAATACAAAATTGATACAAAAATTGATACGAAAAGTGATACAGAAATTGATACGAAAAGTGATACAAAAATGTATACAAAACTTTATACAAAATATGACACAAAAATTAATACGAAAAGTGATACAAAAATTGGTACAAAAATTGACACAAAAATTGATACGAAAAGTGATACAGAAATGTATACAAAAATTGATATAAAAATTGATACAAAAATTGACCCAAAAATTGATACAAAAATTGATACAAAAATTGATTGGAAATTGTTATCAATATTTCTATAAATGTACGCACATTTGTATCAAGTCTATACAATAAAATTTTGTATTTATAGATCCTATATAAGAATCTCAGCAAATGTTTTCACGGAATTTGCTATAAAAAATTCGTCAAGACAAAAATTGTCCTGCTGTTCGGTGTATTTTTCAACAATTGATTCGTCTGTTAATACTGAAAGTATCATAAAAAATAATACTGAATTTGTCATAAAAATTAATACTGATTTGGTTGAACATATTTGGACGTAATTTGGCACAAAACTGGCTTCAAAAATTCCAACAATATTTATCTGAAAAATGTTTGCGTCAAAAGAAATGTTTCCTTTGCTATCTCTGCTATGCTTCTTGCTTGGTTTACTAGCTTACGTCCTTTGTAAACATGGAAACATTTATGCATATTTTTTATACAGAAATTGCTACCTCAAGAATGTAGAATTTTCAAAATCAATTGGCATAACAATTAACTGGACACAGGCTTTTCCACTTAGCTTATTACTATATAATTAATGAAAAAATTGGAATTTAGATATCGCATAAAAATCCTGGGTAAAATTTTCTTCGAAATGGCTAATTTGTCCTAAAGAATATCCTAATTTACTTGTTAAAATAGGGGTGCAGCGATTTCAGTAACCAGCTCAATTTTTACAAGGACAAAACTATATCAATACAAAACTTTATGTGGGCAATAAATCCCAATTAGGAGGATATCATGTGGCTGGTACACTTACGTTGATTCTCGTCATGGACACTAATTCCGTAGCTGAGCCTTGGGAGAGAATTAAATTGTCGGGCATTACTCATGTGCGTTGGCGGGGTGTGGAGAGCCGTCGTCGTCGTCCCTGTCATCGTGTCGTCATTGTAAATCACGTACGACTTCAAAACAGGTGAATCAGTCTGGGCGCCCGTCGTCCTTTGTGGATCTACAGAAGAGAAAAGAAGAAATGGCAATTGTTAACATTAGGAACGGAGGTCAATAATAATCATTTCTTTTTTATCACCTTTCCTCCCAAAAATGTCAATAATTTATGTCTCTTCCATAGCAGCTTTCGACGCATCTAGGAAGGTCTTTGCAATATTTTCCAATTACTTTGTGGTTTTTTATCCTTTTTTAGAGCAAACAATGTTCACTGTAAAAAAGGAATTCCACCGCAGGTTTGCCATAAAAATAATTTTTGACGTTGGGAAAGTGATTGAATTTATTTTGTACCTTTGCGGATTAAAATTTCACATGGAATGGGTTCTCCCCAAAACGTTTTTACTGCCTCGTGCATTGGAGTAAAAAAAATTACTGAGCGATGGAGGAAATTAAATAAATTAAATTAAATTTTTTAATTGAATAAATACATGATTTTATGTAGAATGGTAAAAATGCATTAAAAAACATTTTAAATATTTAATCAACTTTGTATCTTAAAAAGCATTTTCTTCCATTTTGCCAACGTTTTGAGATGAGAAAGTTAGCTTTTTTGTACAGAGACATGTATTATGTTTGAAAGAAAATTGGCCTGGCTTTGACATTGCATGGAATTAAATGATTTAATGTGAGAAAAAAACAGTATAGAACCAAAAATAAATGAAGAATATCAGAGGGACAAATTCGGGATTTAAATACCGAAAAAACAGGCCTACGCGGCCTGACAAGAAAGGGATCCTTTTTTTCTAACACAAATCGTCAATATTTTGATTATTTTATGTATGTTTAAGGCTTAAGCTCTTTGCCAGCTATTGGATCTAACAAAAATCTCAAGGAATGAGTGTTTCGAAGCCAACACATGTGCATATTTTATTTGCCATTTCCAAATTGAATTCTTGAAAATGCGGGGGCGGCCAGGGAGTAAAAAAGGGAAGGGCAAAAGTTTATTATTCCAGGGCATACAAAGACCAGAAAAAAATTTACCACACCAAAATTTCCAACACATGTCAAAATGTGGGGTAATTTATATAGTCAAAGGCCACAAATTTACGGCCATTGAATGCGTGTGTGCTTGGCGGGGGCATGCATCAATCTTCCCGTGATTATAGACAGCCCAAAGAGATTTTAAATACTGATTTAAATACAAAAGGGAATTTAGGAGGTGATTGTTAATAAAATTAACAACAATAATTTATAATATCGACAAGAGAGAGAGAAAGGGAGAGAGTGAGCGATTGTTTCGCTATTTACCATTTACTTTCATAATTATGTTTCCACGCTCACACATTTTTTTTAATCCCACACCGCCCTGACAGAATGAATTGTTGGGTATAGTTTTTGTAAATATTGTGTTTCATTGTGGTTTTCAGGGGGGGGAGGGAAATGTGAGAGAGAGAAAGGAGCAGTCCTGACACACATACAAATACATATTTATATTCAACAATTCAACGGGGGTGGAATATACAATTGACAAAAAGAAAAATCCTGTTACATTGTATGCAGATTGGGCGACAGGGCAAGTGTTTGCCGGGGCAATTTATCATGATGATGAGGAATTTCAAAGGGTTCGCGCCGATTCACGTGCAATTGCTCTTTTGCTATACTTTTGATAAACTTTTGCTACACTTAAAAATCAGAAATTGTCTATTCTTTGTGGGCAATGTAAAACTAGAGAAGACTTGACATTTTTGTGATTTTTTACAATTCTCACAATCTGTTTGGGAAAAAATTCGCACTTACTGGAAATTGTCCAAGAGCGCCGGATGCTTTTCGCCATGGACTTGCCAATGGAGGAGGATTTCGGAATGGTTCCGCTTCCGCTGAAATTCGGGGTGGACCTGCACAACACAAATATATGTTTTTTTGAATACCCGTAATGACACGGTACGAATAAACTAGAATTACTATAAATTAAAAACTACAAGTCGGTTTATGACCAGCATTGTAATTGTATTTTATGACAAATACACAATTAGATTTCCGGGCTATCAAAGGGAACTAAAGTTTAAAAATTTGCTGGATTAAATTGACAAAACCTTGGGAAAATAAATGAACTCCCACTTTAAGCCTTAAAAATCTCTAATCTATAGATTTATGACCTTGCTTTGTTCATAATTTACTTTCGGACAATTTTTGTATTACAGAGCGTTTCATTAGCTTTAAAAGAGCAAAATTAAGTTAATCTAATTCTTTTTACGTATGGAAAATTTGCTCCAGGTCAGAAATACATAATACGTTTTGTATATACGAAATAATATATTTAAATCAGAATAAGTAACTCCTTGAAATTGATAAACTATGCTCAAAATAATTAAGCATGTCCTAAATGCAGAAAATTTGTTCTGAGTAATTGCAAATTTCGTCCAAATAATTGAAAATTTGTTCTGAAAATTTGTTTTGAATAATTGAAAATGTGTTCTGAAAATTTGTTTCGAAAAATTGAAAATGTGTTCTGAAAATTTGTTTCGAAAAATTGAAAATTTGTTCCGAATAATTGAAAATTTGTTCCGAATAATTGATATTTGTTTCGAATAATTGAAAATTTGTTCCGCATACTCGATATTTGTTTCGAATAATTGAAAATTTGTTTCGAATAATTGAAAATTTGTTCCGAATAATTGAAAATTTGTTCCGAATAATTGATATTTGTTTCGAATAATTGAAAATTTGTT
>JAQGBT010003432.1:0-19636 GCA_034698585.1 Disparrhopalites patrizii | reverse complement strand
ACAAACAGAATAAGAGAGAGAGAGAAGCAGAGAAAGAGACAAACAGAATAAGAGAGAGAAGCAGAGAAAGAGACAAAAAAAGATAAGAGAAAGAAGCAGATAAAAAGACAAACACAATAAGAGAGAGAAGCAGAGAAAGAGACAAACAGAATAAGAGAGAGAGAAGCAGAGAAAGAGACAAACAGAATAAGAGAGAGAGAGAAGCAGAGAAAGAGACAAACAGAATAAGAGAGAGAAGCAGAGAAAGAGACAAACAGAATAAGAGAGAGAAGCAGAGAGGGAGATACAATCATAAATTGAGAAAAAAGAGAAAAATAGAAGCAACAAGAGATAGAAGCAGAGAAAGAGAGAGAAACATAGAGAATTAGAGAAAGAAAGAGCGAGAGAGGGAACGAATGGTAAAAAAAGAGAAGGGCAAAGGAAGAGTGAAAGAGAGAAAAAGGAAGAGAGAAAGAAAGTGGGAAACTGAGTAAGACAAAGAGAAAGCGAGGGAGACAATTCGTGACACAGAGAGACACGGAAAGAGCCAAATATACCAGAAGAGAAAATCAGAGAGAGATAGAGAGTGATAAAGAAAGTGCGTGAATAAAACGTGCCCCTTCTGGCAAAAAAAATGTACATATGTACGGGGAAAATCACGGCTGTTAGCGCATCGTTTAAAATCCTAAAATGCGAACTCATTGCCATAAGTAGTCCAATGTATTTACTCCCCAAACTCACCATTCACTCTCTTGCCCTCCAAAAAAAAAGAGTTTTTGTATATCTGGTCATGAAATCAGGAAAAATAGAAAATTTTTGGTATTTTAGAAAGGGCCACCACTTTATGCATATTACAGGAACATTAGTAGTAAATACGCACTTGATGTACAATAGCTCCTCTCAACCTTCCCAGCAAAAACGAATTATTCTTCTGAGCTTGCACATTTTTCCACCTTTTTTTTTATTTATTCCACTAAAACATCCCGATAAGTGTTCAAAGAATCACAGGAAATCCCCAATATTTTGTGGTACGAATGAAAAAAGAATGGAAATAAAGGACAAAACATAACTCATAGACAACCCCTTTCATTGAATATTTCTCTCGTATGTCTCTCTAATATTTTATAAGTTGGCAGGGAAGAAAATATAAAAATTACTTAGGAAGAAAACTAAAAAGAGGGTATAAAATAATATAAAGGTGCAGTCCCAAAGAAATATTGGCCAAGAAAATGCAGGTAAACAGGAAATAAGGGAACAAGTGATTTCTTTCCCCCTCCTGCTACTCCTGTCATTGTGTTTTAGTAGTAGTAAATCCACCGTGTATAGCAAAAAAAAACAACTTGTACCATTTTTAAACAAGACTCCTTGATCTGTACAGAAAGGGGTAGAGTCTTTGGGAGGTAATAATTGGTAAATGCTGTGGTGGCATTACACACAATTTGCCCACACGTTGACAAGGAGAAGGAAGTATGAGTGGAAATGCGTTGAAGGATAAATGATTTATTTCACAGAGACGGATTTTTTTTGAAATGTGGCATAACTTCTGTTGACAGACAATTGATTTTTTTTCAGTCTTCCCTCCTTATTACCATGTCTTACTTCGTGGTATAACTCACTACTTATATAGTAGCATTACAGTCTCAGGAGGAAACTGATTATATTGTCCATATACAAAGTACTATTTTGTTTTTTATACGACTGCCATCACCAGTAGGGCTACTACTACAGGGAATGTAGCCTGCATTTATTTTATGGCCAGCCGTATTTATTATATTGTGCAGAGATGCCATTTAAGATGCCAAAAGGCAAGATTTTTTTCTCCCTCTTTCTTCCTGTCTCGCTCTCTGTCCCTAATGTCGTTCTTTTCTCGCTGTTCTCTCTCTCTGTCGTTGCATTTTCATTCTCTTTGTTCTTCTCTCTCTCTCTCTGCATTTTCTCTGTCTCTACATTTTCTCTGTCTCTACATTTTCTCTGTCTCTACATTTTCTTAGTCTCTGAATTTTCTCTGTCTCCGAATTTTCTCTGTCTCTGAATTTTCTCTGTCTCTGCATTTTCTCTCTCTCTCCTTGCGATTTCTCTCGCTCTGCATTCTCTCTCTTTCTGTCTTTGCGATTTCTCTCGCTCTGCATTCTCTCTCTTTCTGTCTTTGCGATTTCTCTCGCTCTGCATTTTCTCTCTCTTTTTCTTGAGCGATTTGTCTCTGCATTTTCTCTCTCTCTCTCGTTGCAATTTGTCTCAACAGTTTCTCTCTCTCGTTTCGATTTGTCTGCATTTTTTTTCTCTCTCTCGCCTTGCGATTTCTCTCGCTCTGCATTTTCTCTTTCTTTTTCTCGAGCGATTTTTCTCGGCATTTTCTCTCTCTTTTTCTTGAGCGATTTGTCTCTGCATTTTCTCTCTCTCGTTTCGATTTGTCTCTGCATTTTTTTCTCTCTCTCTTTGCGATTTCTCTCGCTCTGCATTTTCTCTCTCTCTTTGCGATTTTCTTTCTCTTTGTTTTTCTCTCTCTCTTTGCATTTTCTTTCTCTCTCTTTGCTTTTTTTTTCTCTCTCTCTCTCTCTCCCTGTGAATTTTCTTTCTCTCTCCCTCTCTTTCCGTTTTCTTTCTCTCCGTCTCTGTTTCCCTCTCTCTACTTTCTCTGCCTTGCCTTTTATCACTTCTTTCACTCCTTCCATCTTCCTGTATTTTCTTTCTCTCTGGCTCTCATCCCTTTTCTCTCCATTTTCCCATCCATCTGGCTTTCCATTCCACTTTTGTCTCTTTCTCTTTCTTCTCCATCCGTCTTTCTTTCCCTGTTACCTTCCTCGTGTCTTATTATCTCCCTTGTCCTTTCTTGAGTGGGTATATGAGGAGTGTATAGGATACAGTGTTGTAGGTTGTAGTACATTGGTATTGTGGAGGAGAGGGAAGAGCACTTTACACTTGATGTACTCCGCAGACGAACAATTCATTTGCATACCTTTTTTTCTTAGCCATGGGGAGAGACGAATAGGACACAGTTCATTGCCTCTCTTGTCATATAATGGAGTACAGTCGGTCTGAACGGCCATTTCCAAGGTGTACTGGGAGCAAGTGTGCAATTTGTGTGGAGAGCCATACCTCCACTTATATATAGTACTGTGTCGAGGGAAGCAGAATGAAAGAGGAAGGGGAGAGAGCGAGACAGAGAAAGAGAGAGAGAGAGAGAGAGAAAAGACAAGCTATTCGTGATAATAAGATTGGTATATATACCATATTATACACATCTACATGATATGTGTGTATGTATATTATGTATGTAATGAAACAGTTTCACCAAAACTTGTGTGGCACCCGGTTCATCCTTCTCATTATCTACATTAATCCTCCGCCTCCCCCGCCTTCTCCACCTCCGCCTCTCACGGAGATGAAGGCATTTTTTTTAAACGTTTCTAACCCTTTCCTCTCTATGGATGTCCGTTATTACCCTTATTATTATTTAGAGGAGGATTTTGTTAAGTCTAAATTTCACTCTCTCTCTCTCTCTCTCTCTCTCTCTCATGAGAACCATGTCTCTTCTTCTATTGTTTCAGTAATTATGTCCTTTTCATTTATTATGTGTTCTCTTTCTCTTCTTTTTTCTCTTTCTCTCTTTTCTCTCTGTCTTTCTCTCCTTCTACCCTTGTGTCTCTCCATTTCTCCTCTATCCTTCGTATCTCTCATCTCCTTGGATTTTTAAATTAATTCTCTCTCTATCTCGTTTGCATGTTGTCTCACTCTTTTATTTAAAAAACTAAAACTATTGTAATTTTTTTTTAAAAAAAGGATCTCTCTCTTCTGAAGTGCTTGGGAAGTCAGTCCTTGTCTTCGAATGATTTTGTTTCTCCCTTTGTGTCTCTCTCTTTCTCTCTCCCTTTCTGTCTCTCTCTCTTTTTCGTTTCGCTCTCTTTTTCTCTCCCTTTCTCTCTCCCTTTCTCTCTCCCTTTCTCTCCCCTTCTCTGTCTCTCTCTCTTTCTCTCGCTTTCTCTCTCTACCTTTCTCCCTTTCGCTCTTTCTCCCTTTATCTCTCTCTGTTTCTCCTTCTCTGCTTCTCTCTTATTTTTATATTTCTCCCTGTCTCTCTCTTTCTTTCTCTCCCTTGAGATCTGGACTGGGTTTCTCTCTCAGTGTAAACGTCTTAACTCAGTTTTACTCTCTCTCCCTCTCTGTCACTGTCTCTCTTCACATACATACATATCTCCCGATGACACACGGTTATTACATGGAAATAATAAAACTCTACACGACTAAAATTTCGAGACTGGAGTCTCCCCTGGGATAGGGTTAAATATCCTGAGAATCAAGTCCCACACACACAGGGATTTTTAAGGAATTGATTGATCGTGAAAGGTGATTGTGGAGGGAAGAGATAACGGATAGGTATAGGGATTTTGAGGGGTTTTTTTAAGCCACGATAGAGATAAAAGGAGAGAGAGAGAGAACTTGTCAAAAGAGGGAGGAAACATTTTGACTTTTAAAGAACATTGTAATTGTGTAGCTATATGAAAAAAAAAATTATCCTCTCCCTTTTACCCTATAATGCCCACTCAGACCCGTGTAGTAGTAGTTCCTCCTTTCTCTCTACTAAGCCTTTCCATAGGTGCACAAAAACTTTTCTTCCTTCTCAATCCCTTGTGGACTCATAAGATGAAAGTTTTTTTTTGGGGGGGTTGGGGGGAAACTAGATTGCACGATTAACCACGAGAGGACGAGATCTTTATGTTCTATGCATTCTCTTATTATTCCTCAAGTCAAGAAAAAAAAACGAGAGAGAATCGTGCGTTCTCTCGTGACATGGCGTTAATAATGCAGCAAGTATACATATGTACGTACTCGTATATACATACCTATATATAAACATCATATGTATATATATATATACGTATATGTGAAGTCGATATATCCATGGTTATACTTATGCGTAAGACTAAGAGAGAATTCCCCCCAAAAAAGTTACATTTTTACGCACGTTGTAGCCATTGAATATGAGGACTTTATTGCATTTTGTATGTATGTATATGCGTATGTAATGAAGAGAAAGAGAAAAAAAGCAGGAGGGATCTTTTTTTATTCTTGTTCAACTTTTGCATTGATAACTTTTCAACATGCCCCCTCCTTTTGTAGGAAGTTATTTGATTTAGAAAGGAATTTTATTTCTCTTTCCTCCTCCTTCTTTACATGATGCTCATTTTGATAAGAAAATGGAGGGAGGGGGTGAAAGATTTTCTTTTCTCTCTCTCTCTCTCTCTCTCTCTCTCTATTTCTCTCTTGTTACGCACATCTTTCTTCGCATTTTTTTTCATCAACCAACTTTATCTCGATTTTAAGAGCAAAGTGTCATTGCTTGTTACTTTTTTTTGTACGTAAAAACACATGGCTTTCTTTCTTCAACTGTATACCATAACAGAGCTTGTGTGTGTGTTTTTTTTACAATGGGAAGTGTATGTTCGGAAGGGCAATTCCCTTCCTAGAGAGACTGAAGAAATCCGTGGAAAAAGTAAATGCTTTTGTTGTTATTGATGTAGTTGTTGTTGTGACTCATCTTCTTCCTCCTCTCCTGATGGGTATCATAAAGGAGAGTGCAAAAAGGTTAGACGGTATAAGGTTTTTTTTTTTCATTTAGAAAAAAAATGCTCTACAATACTCGTGTCTGATGAAACCTTGATGTAAGTAATGTTCTTTTTTTAACACGCACTCCACTTTCCTTCTTGGTGTTATGCGTGTATGGGGGAAGTATAGTGTAGTTCTTTTGAAAAATTTTGGAAAAAAAAACCGTCTTTGAGGAACTGTGGAGTAATGGGAGAAGCTGTGGTGCAGGAGATGTTCTTTCCGTGTTACAATCTTTTATTTCCTTATAACTGGATTTTTTTTCCACCGTCTTCACAGACTCTCCGGGCGGGGTGGGGTGATACAGATAATTCTATTTGTAACGAGACAATTGTTTTCGAACAGTATATTCCTACGGTGGAATGCTGTTTTTTTTAGATTATCATTATCTCTGGTGACACCCTACTCTTCTGTTTAGGGGACAAGCCTTTAATTTTTCTCTCTCATTTTCTCTCACAGATTTCAAGGTCTCTCTCTCTCTCTCTCTTCCCTTCTTTGACTGCTGTAATTCTTTTCTTCTTCTTTCTCTCTTTGTCTCAATTTTAATTTTTCTGTACTGCTCCCATTTTCACTCTTTGTCTATCATTTTCGTCTATTTCTCCTACTTCTCTCTCACTCTCTCTTACTTTTTTCTCCTCTCTCTTGCTCTTCCACACTCTCTATCTCTCTCTTACTTTTTCTCCTCACTCTCTTTCACTTTTTCTCCTCTCTCACTCTTTTTCCCTCTCTCTCTCTCTCTCTTTCACTTTTTCTCCTCTCTCACTCTTTTTTCCTCTCTCTCTCTCTCTTTCACTTTTTCTCCCCTCTCTCTCTTTCTCTATTTTCCTCTCTCTCTCTCTCTTTCTCTTTTTTCCTCTCTCTCTCTTTCTCTTTTTTCCTCTCTCTCTTTCTCTTTTTTCCTCTCTCTCTCTCTTTCTCTTTTTTCCTCTCTCTCTCTTTCTCTTTTTTCCTCTCTCTCTTTCTCTGTTTTCCTCTCTCTCTCTCTTTCTCTTTTTTCCTCTCTCTCTTTCGCTTTTTTCCTCTCTCTCTCTTTCAATTTGTCTCCACTCTCTCTCGCTCTTTCAATTTTTCTCCTCTCTTTCTCTCTCTCTCACTCTTTCACTGTCTGTTTCTCTTTCCCTCTCTGTTTCTCTTTCCCTCTGTGTTTCTCTTTCCTTCTATCTCTCTTTCACTCCTTCTGACTCTTCTCTCTATCTCCTATGTCTCTGTCTCCTCTTCTGTCTCTGTCGTCTCAGATTCTGTATATTTTTCTTGGTCGCTATTTCAATTTCTTTCTCCTTTCCTCTCTCTCCCTCTCTTCCCCTTCAGCTCTTTCATTGTTTTTCGTCTTTGTTTCCCTTTCTTTCTCCTTTTCCTTTCCCTCTTTCTCCGTCTTTTTTCCTTTTCAAATTCGTTATTTAATTCCGTTTTGTGATTTCTCCCTCCCGCCTTTTCATTCCCAACTTTCTGTGTGAGTAATTTCCTCCCCGTCTTCTTTTCTCTCTTCCTGATTCCTGTTGCTCCCTACTATTTTGGCTTGGTTTTGTTTCAATCTACTCGTCCATTAACACCGCTGGTCTTGAGTATTCTCCCTCGCTGTTCATTCTCTTGATTTAATGAGAAAAAAAAAGAAGAAAGAAATTAAGTTAAACTGAATTGCCCAAGAAATACTTTTTGAACTGGTAATTGTGAAGCATGTCGTGTCCCTGTTGCCGTTCCGGGTGTTGATTGTCCCTGGCTGTGCTTCCTCGTTGAGGGATTTGATTGACTTTGAAACCCATCGCAGTCCACTGGTGTGACAATGAGATCAGTAGTTTTGCAAAAGTATTTTTTTGTGTTTCAATCTTGTGTTTTCTCGTACATTTATTTTCCGTATTTAAGCTTTAATTTTGACTTCCAAACATGTGTTTCCATCAGCAAGAGCGGAAGTGCTTTGGTAGGGGGCTTTTCCGTGCGGGAGATTCAGGGGAAAAGATTCCTGAGTCTCCCTCCCTTGGCCATGGTAATCTGTGTAGATTGAAGACAGAACAAAAAAAAAATAGTACATAATTTATAAAGTCTTTTACTCTTGAACATTTGAATTTTGAGTATTTGCTATTGGAAGTAAGTGGTTATAAGATACCATTTAGTAATAAAAGAAAAGGAGGGTGCATAATGAATGTGGAAAATCCGCATCTCATTTCTTTTGTGGCGTCTGCCTGGGACATAGGCGAAAGCCGTTGATTTCCTTGGCAAATACTGTATATTGGTTGGGTCTAAAGGGGTAATTTCACTAAATGGGTAACCATGTCCTCTTATGGGGTAGACATAGGCCCCAGTGTCAGGGCGAGGAACTGTGTCTGTATTGTCGTTGTACTCTAAGCCCACGCAAAAAAAAAAGGACGAGAGTTTTAGGATAAATGGCGGTAATAAAATCTGTAAACACTTTAATACAAAAATAGTTGAGAGAAACTCCATTCTACTTTGTCCTGTAAACCTTGTCTTCTTGTACGCACGCTTTACCCTTCAACAACTACGTTGGAGAAGATGTACTCAATTGTGTATATAAATTCCCTTTTCTTCTCATCTTCCTCTCTTTCATCTCCTTCATCATCTTCCTTTTGCAGACACCAAGTTGTAGGCCAAGTCCGAGCAATTACGCAAATGATAAAATGCCTACTTCAAAAAAAAAAAAAAAAAGAATATCATGTTTACTTCCTCATCCTCCAAATAACAAAAGGCATCATTACATGGTACATGCATGGGAGTTGTCTTTCTTTTTTCTTTTCTTTTTTTTTTTCCTTTCTCAGAAGATGAGCTCTTGTTTTTTTCTAATTCCCTTTCCACCACTACTTTGTGTGCAATTACGTTCACATAATAATTATCATCTCCATGTTTCTACCATCATGGCGGTAGTTAAGGCCAGTTTGACTACCCAAATAGATGGTTGGACTTATTTATTTTCGTACACAAAATCCCTAGTTTCATTTTTTTTTCTCTTTCAGAGCAACACAAGTAACACAATGAGATGTATTATTATCTTACACGTGCTCTTCAAGGGACGGAAAAGAAATTTTTTTTCTTTGAACTTGAAAATAATTTGTAAGCTATTCCCATTTTTTTTGCTTTGGGAGAAATGTTTTACGGAGTTTCCAAAAATTTCAGATATTTTCCGTCCTTGGGATTTTAAATTTTTGCTGGGATTCCAAATTTCGCTCTGTATTCTTTTACCATCCTTAAGTTGAGAAGTTTCTGTTAATGCTCTTGTTCGTACCGAATTTTTAATTTTGGATGGCACAGAGAGATACAGCAAGGGAAAATGAGGAATTGAACACAGAGACAAATCCAGGGAAAATGATGACAAAAACCAAAAATCCAGAGTAGAAAGACGTAACGACGAGACAGAGAGGCAATATCATGAACGAGGGACAAATCGAGTATAATCAGAGAAGAACAATGAGAGAGAATTCCAGAAAAAGAGTGGCAACGAGGAGGAGAAAGAAACAATTGAAAAAAATAGGTACTACAAGAGACAGAGAGAGAGAGAATCGCAAAGAAACAGAAAGAAACAAAGAGCAAAGGCGAGAATAAAAACAATGAGGGAACCCGAGACATTATTAAAGAAAAAAAACAGTAACAGAAATATCGTTAACGAAACAAAGAGAGAAAACACAATAAGATATACAGACAAAAACAAGGAAAATAGTAACAAATAAAAGAGTCCAAAAGAGAGACAAAGAAAGGAGCAACAAAGAGAGAGACAAATTAAGAAAGAGAAATAAAAGAGAGAGACAAATTAAGAAAGAGAAATAAAAGAGAGACAAATTAAGAAAGAGAAATAAAAGAGAGAGACAAATTAAGAAAGAGAAATAAAAGAGAGAGACAAATTAAGAAAGAGAAATAAAAGAGAGAGACAAAGAAAGGAGCAACAAAGAGAGAGACAAATAAAAGAGATGAGAGAGCGAGAGGAACAAATTAAGGATATGAGAGAGCGAGAAAACAAATAAAAGAGATGAGAGAGTGAGAGAGCGAGAGAAAGAATGAAAAGTGAGGTAAACAATGAAAAATATCAAGAAAGAATAAGAGAAACAAGAAGAAAGAGCGAAGAAAAAGAGGGAGAAAGGGAGAGATTCAGACAAAGAGAGACGGTAAGATATATAATAGTGAGCAGGAACTACAGGGAGAGAGACATTATTAGCGAGATGAAAAAGGAAGGTAATACAGAAATAAGGAGATTTAAAAAAGAGCAAGAGCACCAAGAGAGAACGAGAGAGGAAAGAAGTAATGAAGAAAAAAGGATTAACAGCAAAAAGGATCGAGATTAAGTGGAGAAGAAGCAAAAAAAAAAGATTTTCCCAAAAGGATTGGTGGCCTAAAAGACTTTGAGGAGCTGTTTATGGAGATTAGTTGGAATGTGTTTCCCCTTGCTCGGTGAACAGCGTGTGTGAGCAGTAATGCCATGCAAATGTGAGTATGAGTAATTACAGGGACAAGAAAAATAAAAACGATATTCTCTGTCTTTCCCTCTCTCCGTTCATAATAAGTAGGTACCGGGGTTAGTAAATGGCCGCAATACAAAGTCGTGTGTTCAGATGAAACATGATAAGTTTTTTTTTTTATTCATTCTTTATTTTTTCCCCCCTCTTGTATTTAAGAGATCATGGAGGTATACATTTCACATATGATTCCCTCCAACATATTTTGTATACAAATCATATAATGTTTGTGTTTGTGCAAAAAAAAAAATCATTGTGATCTGTACAAAAAAAAATGCCGCAGAGATAGTAAATCTTATAAGACATGCATATGAATATGTGCAGAAGAAGGGAGAAGAATTGTAGAATTTTTTTTAATACCAGTTAGACTGCCATCACTGTGTCCATTAACATATTTTTTTTTCTCCTTTTCAGATGTAACGGAATGAAACAGCTGAAAACAAGTTTAACCACCTGTTGGAACGGCAAGTTGTGTGAGGATTAAAGGAGAAGAAGAAGTGTCTGTGTTACTACTCGCATTTTGGATTTTTGCTTTTTGAAATCATCAAAAGAAATCTGTGAAGCTGTCTCCTTCCAAGAGGGAAGAATTGGAGCTGAGGGAACCTACAAAAACCTTTTAAAAAACGACGTCATAATATTACCATTACAATCCTTTCTATTCCGCCTTTTTTTTTTAAATCTTGCGACGACCACGACGACGGCAGAGGCAGGAGGAACCATTCCGGGTTTATGTGCCAGCTCAACGTCACACAATCTTTATAGGTAAATAGAAGGACACAACAACAACAATAATCATAACGACATAATGTGCATAATTTATGCAATGAACAAAAAAAAGTTCTTTATTTTTTTCTTTCTTCTTTTTTTATATTTCATATTCCGACAACACCACAATGTGAGTCTTAATTAGGGGGACATGAACAGAATGTAATTAGTATGGTGTCTCAGGTATTTTTGGGCAATCATGTCTCCCCATGTGCCCATAGACGTTTCCAAAAGGGAGTTCATATGCCATATCCTTTTCTGGCTCTAGTACGCGTTATAGGGGATTTTTTTTAAGTGTGGATTTTATTACTAAACTGGAAGGGATGAAAGAGGTATGGTAATTAGAGGGTGAATAAACAAAAGATTTTTTCTATATTTACCTGTCCATCTCTCTCTCGCTGTCTCTCCTCTTTCAGCTTCTTTTCTTACCCATTTTTCTGTGTTTTTTGCTTTTCTGGCCTTATTTTTTCAATTTATTTTGCTATTTCTTCCAGTTTTTTTTATTCTTATGATTTCTTCCTCTAGCTGTATCACATTTCTTAATATTCTATCTTTCTTTCTTTGCTTTTCTCATCCTCTTTCTTTCACTCGTTCGATCCCTCTTTCTCTCTTTCTTTCACTCTTTCCTTCCATGTTTCTCTCTATTTCTTTCTCTTTCTTTCTCTCTTTTTCTCTCTCTTTCTATCCATCTTTATCTCTCTTTCTTTCTCTCTTTTTCTCTCTCTTTCTATCCATCTTTATCTCTCTTTCTTTCTCTCGTTTTCTCTCTTTCTATCCATCTTTCTTTCTCTCTTTCTCCCTCTCTCTTTCGTTTCCTCTTTTCCTCTCTTTCCCTTTATTCAGTTCTCATTTCTCTCTCTGTATTTAGTTCTTATTTCTGTCTCTAATTAGTTCTTATTTGTTTCTCTCTATTTAGTTCTTATTTCTCTCTCTCTGTATTTAGTTCTTAATTATCTCTTTCTCTCTCTCTTTCCTTTCCTCTTTTCCTCACTTTCCCTTTATTTATTTCTCTCTCTCTTTCTCCCTCTTTAGTTTCCTTTCTCTGACTTTCCCGCGATGTAGTCTTCTTTCTTCGGCTTTCTCTTTATCTCTCGGTCTCTGTTTCGCTTTCTCCCGGTACTTCTGTGTCTTTCTCCCTGTAATTTTCTTCGTTTCTCGGTTCCTGCCAGTACGTCTGTTTCTTTATTCCAGTATTTGTGTCTCTAGTTCTTCGTTGCAAAATCTCTTTCATGCCCTATTGTTTCTTTTTCTTCATCTCTCCCACTCTTTTTCACTTCTTTGTTTGTTGCCTTTCTCTTCTCCCATTTCCATTGTGTCCTGCGCTTTCTTTATTTCTGGTTCTGGACGAGTTCTGGTTTAGTATCTCCACATTTCCTGTTTAGGTCCTTTTACTTGTTTCTCTCATCGACCTTTACCTCCATCCTTACCCGTTCCCATCGTTGGTCCCATAATTTCCTTTTTATCTCTCCCCTCCTTGTCTCTATGTCTCTCTTCCCTCTTCTCAACCATTTTTTTTTGACTGCCTCCTAAATAAATGCATGCCCTTTTAGTTAGTATTTAGTATTCCATCCTCGTCCGCCATTCAGCATGCTCAGAGGTAGTAAATTGTTGTAATGGTTCAACCCCGCCAACTATGATTTAGGGACACCCACCCACCTTTAAATCCTCTCCTCATATATCCCTTTTTCCCATGAACCCATACAAAAAGTAATTCTTGGAGGAAGCAATAGTTTTGCAAAATAAAAATTTCTCACCTAACCTCGTAACAAAGTGTTGCCTCAAAAAAAAAAGGAAATGTGCAGTTATTACGATTATGACTAAGTCTCATGAGCAAAGATAAAAAAAAAATACTCATTGCAAAAAGGAACAGGTGTACATTCATAAAGATGATTATTGCACCTCTGCTCGATCCACGAAAAATGTGTGGAAGTGAGTGAAAGGCAGGCTTTTAGGACACTTTGTTTCTACCACCTAGACATGGTATTAAATCTCTATTTATTTTCCTTCAACCTCCCAAATATCGTATGTATAGGGGGCTAGGAAAGGAAGTTAGTAGGAACTTTTAGGGATTATACCCTTCTACAATCCCCATGCTATATCCACACGGTAGTATGGCATTAGGAAATACAGTATTAATAGGCCTTCGGGTCCATCTGTTCCCCCTTAAATTTTCTGGGATGACCCAAGTACAGTTTTTTTCCCCCTCCTTTGATAAAGCTGTTTCATCTCATATTTGCAGTAGTCAAGGAAAAGCTTAAAGTAAGTGGCAGTGCCCAGAAAACTAGTACCTCCTGCAGGATCAGGTTGAGAAAAACAATAGTAGATAGTAATATCCCAGTTATTAAAGATAAAGTGAGCTGATAATGTGTGTGTTGTGTGTTTAAATCTTACGTCATTCACCCAGTCCTTCCATCACCTTACAGTGTAGTCATAAGACGTTCTCTCTTATACATGATATCAGAATGACATAAGGGAGAGCTTACACGAGAATGCCAGGTGGATTGTGTACATACCATTTTTTATGAGTGAATGACCGTAATAATATCATTTTTACAAAAAGTTTACTAAGTACAAGCTTGTTTACGTACATACGCCTTCTTATCAGTTTGAAAGGAGTGAAATAGAGATAAACATTGTATACATTGGATCTTCTACTTTTTTCTTCCTACTTGGTGTTTAGCAAAACTACTACTACTACTGCTACAACTGCCGCTATTAGTCTGTAGACAGGTTCAAATGGACTGGGTTAGACAAGCAGTGTGTTATTTGCCAAAAGGAACACAACATCGCCCGAGATACTAGAACTAATACAGTGGTGTGAGCACAACATTCTGTGAGTCATTACGTAACTTGTAAATGAGGGAGAGAGACGGAATTGGCAACGGAGAGTCTAGCGACACGAGGAGGACAGGCTCAAAAAAAAAAGAGGAGGGAATAATATAAAAGGAGTATTTTAAAATCATTAAATGGAGCGGCATGAGAGTTGAGGAAATAGCCTAGAAAGAGATACAAAGAATGTGAGGGATTTAACCGATTCAAGTGGAGAGATTTATCGAAAAAGAGGAGAAGACACAAGCGGTGGAGAGGGTGATTGAGAGACAAATCGAAGGAGAAATTGATTTAGAGAGAGTTAGAGGAATGACGATTGGGAGAGGATACCAAAAGAGGGAGAGGGATATTGAGAGTGAACAGGAGACAGAAATAGGAAGAGAGAAAGGAAAAACGAAACAGAGGAAGGCGAGAGAGAAAGAATAGGGGGGAAAGCGTGACAAAGAGATAGAGAGAGGAATATTTAAACATAAAACGAGGCGAATGGTGAAATACTATGAGACCGAGACAGAGAGAGAGAGAGAGGAATACTAACAAGTAGTACTTGTAAGAGATACAATGCGACTGAGGGAGAGGAATATTGAGACAAAATGAGAGAAACAGGAATATTGAGAGATGAAATGAGACAGAGAGGGTGAGGAATATTGAAAAAAAAATGAGAGATAAAGGAATATTGTGAAAAATGAGAGAAAGAAGAATATTACGAGATAAAAGGAAACAGAGAGAGAGAGGAATATTGAGAGAAAAAAGAACATGGAGAGTAGAGGTGGCCAGACGAAAAGGCAAGGAGAGAAATAAAGAAAGAAAGAGAGAGAGAGAAATGGTGAAATAAAAAAAAAGATGGGAGAGTAAAGAGAGCAGAAGAAGCAAGAAATCTGAATAAATTGAGACAACACGAGAGAAAGAAGGGAGAAAGACGAAGAGCATAAAATTGCAAAAGAGACAAAACAGAGAAAAAGAGAGGAAGAAGCGATATCAAGATAAATTGGGAGAAGGGAAAGGCGAAAGAAAGAGAGAGAGAGAGACGGAGAAGCAAAAAGCGAAAGAAAAAGACAAAGCGAGAGAGAAGCGAAAGAGAGAGAGAAGCAAAAAGGGAGAGAAACAAAAACAGAGAGACAAATGGAGATAGAGGAAAAAAGGAGAGGAGCGATAAATGGAGGGAAGGCTCAACTGAAGTGAAAGATCCCGTTTCCCGCTATTAGCATTAATAATAATACTTGGCCATGCTACCTACCTTGATTCTCTCCAATCTCTAATGGCAATAATAATAGTTCTGGCGATATTTCTTTCGAGAAAAAGGGGGAAGGAGGAGTTATTATCTTGTTTTAATCCCTTATACAGCTCTCAAACTAGTAGCGCGTAACACCAACAATCTCTCTCTCTCTCTCTCTCCCTGTATACCTTACAATTAAATAAGAAGCATGGTGTAAAGAGAGAGATGATAAGTGAGTGTTTAGTTTGACAAGGAAGAAAAAAAAACCGTTGCTCATCAAATTATGATTTGGTTCCCTCCTCCTTCGTTTGTCCCACATGTCAAATGGGAAGATTGTTTATTCGTGCTTGGCAACCTCCTCACCGAATTTAGTTAGTCGGTTCTTTGCTATATTAATATGATCTACCGTTTTGTTTCTTTTTCAATTTCTCCTCCTCTATGTGTACACTCATCCACATAAAAATGTGGTGTTAAAGGGGAAGGAAATTAATTAAATAAATCCTAAATGGGAATTCTCATGAGGGAACCTTTGACTCCTGTACGGTACTCCTTATGACGGTCTCGGAACGTTTTTTTTAAGCAGTCTTATTCTTTACCGGTAAAATTTGTACATTTTAATTGGGAATTTAATTTCTTGCGGGTGTTTACAATAGACAAGTGCAGTATAGATGAATAATATTCATTTCACATTCTTGCTTTTGAAAAAAAAAAAACCCTCCGGGGGTCAGTGGGGTCTCAAGACTCCTCTCAAACCTGACCTATACGTGTGTATACGTTATAAGTTATAGATATTGATGGGGAAGAGATGTCATCGGGTTTAGTGGGACGGTCGTAATCATAACAATAGTAATCATCCCAAGGTGCAGAGGCTAATTGTGTAAGATGTGTGTCGGTGTAACTTTTTTTTTTTTGTGGTTTGTTATTTTTCAGGAAAATAATTGATTCGAAAATTACTAATTATCACTGATTCCCCTTCTTTTGTTCAGGTCCCTTGAGTCTTTTAAGGGGTCAGCATTGGATCCAAATGTTGCATGGGAACAAATAGAAAGATTTCTCTACAAACATCTCTCCTAACAGCTACATCATCGGACTTTTGGATGAAGATTGAATAAATCAGCAATATCAACTGTCCCAAGGAACTGAAAAAACGGTGGACTTCTATAAAGGAAATATTTGAAGACAGTGTGGATAGAAATTCAAAAAGAAAATAGAAGAGAAACAATTGTTTGGGAAATTGTGGAGAAATCATGCCTCCGGAAAGAGAAGATGACTTTTGGCATGAGAACAACTCACCATTTGAGGTTAGATTTGAAATCGAACTCATTATTTCCCTAATAAAACCATGTACATTTCTCTCTCTCTCTCTCTCTCACCAAGCCAAACAATAATAGTCGTAATCATACCAAAAGGGATTTTCTCTGTGTGTTTAAATGGAGGAAATGTATTCCGCAGCACGTTTTGGGTATCCTTTGTGTATTTTTCCCCCTTTTCAAAGGATTCCGAGAGAAAGATCGAGAAGAAGAGAGAGAGAGGGAGAGGGAGAGAGAGAGAGAGGGAGACGAGAGAGATGAGGAAGAAGGAGCTCAGTGTCCAACAAAATGTTGAAGAAGTTAAAAAGCGCGTGTTGTTTGATTTCTTTTTATCTGCGGGGTCATGACTGATACAGAGAAAATGTTCTAAACATTGGCTACGTTTTTTTTTTTAAATTGTAAGCTCATTGATACGAAAGAATATATATTTTTGTGCTATTATTATCGTTACAGTAATTCTTTGGCCTAAATTTTCCTATTTTTTTCCACCCCACCAATTCCCACCCACCTTCCTTTTAATATAATAATCATGTAGTAACTAAGGGAGGGAGAGAAATTATGTTTTTTTTCTTTCCTTCATACAAAGACTAGGAGAAAAAAAAATCTGACGGACCAATAACTATGCGTTCAAACTCTTTTTTCAAGTCATTTATCTCCTCTCTCACACCAGTAATAAGTCAATTCCTTGGCAGGAGTTTTAGTTGGTGGTGCATTCTGATCAAGTTCACACCTTTAAAATGTTTAATGAACTTTTATTCTACGAGTGAGTGTGATTTTTTTTTTCGTGAAAAGAAATTTAAACGTGTATACTATAGATTTGTTTTTCTTCGGAAGAACCTGTGAAGTGTTGTACATCACCATGTGCTTGTGACAACGAGAGAGAGGGAGAGATTGAAAATGTAGACAACACGAGACACACACAGTGTAAAAAATGGTGAAAGAGAGATTCTAAGAGATCACAAAACTAAGAGAGGAAATAAGGAGGGGAAATTCGAAAGGAAATGAGCAAATAATTTGCAGGGGGGAGAAATGGAGTAAATTTATGACAG
The DNA here is from genome assembly GCA_034698585.1 of Disparrhopalites patrizii. NCBI lineage: Eukaryota > Metazoa > Arthropoda > Collembola > Symphypleona > Sminthuridae > Disparrhopalites > Disparrhopalites patrizii. The sequence goes on along the minus strand of JAQGBT010003432.1, from coordinate 2,436 downwards.
AAAAATAACTGAAAGGGGGGAAAATGAGAAAGGGGGGAAGTGAGAAAATAGTGAGGGGAAAAATGAAGGAAGACAAAAAAAAAGAAGACAAATGAAAAGAGAAAAACCTGTGAAAGGAAGTAATTTGGGCCATATTTTTCCTCAAAATTCCCAGTAATAACTTGGACACTTTTGACAGTTAAGATTGGACCCATAAAAAATAAGTGCCCGTCTGCTCGTCCTACTCCCCTCCCGCCCGACATTTAACCCAATATTTTCCACTAGAAATATATTACCCCAATGAACATATATCGTCCACCCCCTCACCCCCTTCACACATCCATCGATGAAGTACCGGGGTTAATTGGATCGACCCTTAATTAAAATAAAGTGCTTTTAGTGCTTTTAACGTCTTCTCCGTCCATAAAAGACCCTACTTATGTTAAAATTCTTGTTTGCTTTTTTTTTCTCCCTTCCTCTCTCTCTCTCTCTCTCTCTCTGTCTCTCTTTCTCTCAATAAATTTGCTTAAAGGAAGTTTTTTCCCCCCTGTAATATCCTCTTCCACAATATTCATACAGATACATGTGTATAAACTCATGTGCAATTTTATCCTCATGTGCAATTGTGTGATCAAAAGGGAACAATAACACCTGGAATAGAGGGAGTGGGAAGGAATTTCGTGGGTTCAAGTGTTCTATGTATTTTTACATACCAAAATTTTTTTTATGTAATCCAAAGGAAGGAACATGAAGAGAAAAAAATTTGATTAGGTATGCATGAATATTATTATCATCATTGTTCCCCCTTTAATATCTTCCCTGTTAAAATGAAGATGAAAAAAAAGAAAAGTCTCTCTTCATCTTTTTCTCTTCTTCTTTTTTTTTTTGCCATCCTTCACCGGCTTCATCTTCCAAAAGAAACCCCCAGTGTGCCTCTCGTGTCGTCCTTTTGAGACTGGTTTACTAGTAATCATAATGGAATATTTACGTACGTGTCTCAATATAACATATGTAAATCCGATTGATGTGTGTAGTTGTGTGAAAAGGGTGTTGTTATACAGGCCAAATTAGGAGCCAAGATGAATCGACTTTTGCACAGATTTTTTTTCCTTCTCTCTCTCTCTCTCTCTCTCTCTCTCTCTCTCTCTCTTCTTTCTTTTCTATGCCTTCAAATAATAATATCGGTGAATGATTAATGTGTGCAGTGCTCGTATTACCACAGGAATTAGGGACTCTCCTCCCCCTCCTCCCTTTTTCCCGAGTTACCTCGATGAGTTCTCTTGTACTCTGGCTAATGTGTATTTGTATATAATATATTAAGATCAGAGGGGAAAAAATCTTTCCTTCACACGGAGCCAATGAAGCTGTAAATTTATCTGGGAACAACTTTTCTCTAGTTCGTTCTTGGAAGTAATCAGATGTACTTGAGGTGTAATAAGTTTTTAGAAAAAATAAATAGCAGCAAATGACGATAGTTTATTATTGATCAGGATTCCTTATTTTTTATGTGTATAAACGTATATAGCTAGGGTTTATTATCCTCATTGTTATTAGACCATTCCTTGATTTTTTTGGACGTCATCTCTCTCTCCTCTTCTCTCTCCCTCTAACTCCCTCTTTATCCCTTTCCCTTTACTTCATCTGTCTCCTTCTCTCTGTTTGTCTCAATTTTTCTGCCTTCTCCGTATCTCTTTCTCTCTCTCTTCCCTTCTCTGTGTGTATTTTAAAGCTGACTGATTCTCTCTTCTTCTCTCTATTTCTCTTTTACTGCTCTATACCTCTCTTTCTGATCCTTCTCTCTCTCTCTCTCTCTCTGTCTCTCTATCTCTCTCTGTCCATCTCTTTACTCTCTTTCGCTCGGAATCGCATTTCTCCTTCTCCATTTCCCTCTTTCTTGCATTTCTCCTTTTCACATTCATCTCGTGTTTCCCTTTGTTTGTCTCCATTTCTCCTTTTTTCTCTCTTCCTTTCTCCTTTTTTCCCTTCATTTCTCCTTGCTCTTCTCGCCATTTCTCCTTTCTGTTTAACCATTTTCTTTTCCCCTTTTCTCTTCTCTTAATGTTTCTCTTCGTCCTCTCTGCACGTTTCCATTGCCTCCATTGATTTGTGTCTCTTAATGTCTTTGTGTACCTCCATCTTTCTTCTGCCTCGCCCTTTGGTTCCCTAGATTTTTTTTTTGTATTTTTTGGTCTCTTCTTAAATTGTAACTAGCCGTAGTGGCCACAACAATAGGATTAAATAGGTAGAAGTGGTAAAAGAGAAATACAATACGTGCCTCAGAGGTTGTGGACGTATTTGGTCATGGATTTTTCTCCGGCATTGTTAAGTGCACGTATTGATTGTGAGGATTTTTATACTTACTCACATTCATTACTATAACTACTAACTTCGTAGTACAAGAATGCTTTTTTAAATAAGACGAAGAAATCAGACTGAGAGAGAGAGGGAGGGAGGGAG
>JAQGBT010003431.1:0-19647 GCA_034698585.1 Disparrhopalites patrizii | reverse complement strand
AAAATATAAGAATACAAATAAAATTTCGGAGGCCCAGACTAATACTTTTGAATGGTTGAAGCATTGGCCAATGGTCAACCTGGAATTTCGTAATGGTCACCCGGGTGACCGAAACCCCCCGGTTGCACACCGCTGATGTAGTGCATGTTTTTCCAAATGTATATACTTCAGATTTGTTTGAGTTTTGTATCGTCTATAATAATTGTCTCCCACGTTAAAAGTATTCAGAATCAGAAGTATGATTACAAAAAATGTGGTTGCTATCCCAGAGAGCTTCAATAGCTAAATCTTCATGTATAGTTGAAGATATTCCCCAGTCCATACAGAAGGACAAACAATTCGGGTGCTGCACCTCTGGCTGCAATTGCCTTGTTACATTATGTACCCGTTTAAAGTACGAAATCCATTCGGACTCCCTTCTTAGCGCGCAAAATATTTATTTTAAGGCATTGTTGTAAGAGTTCCACGCCTTATACCCAATGACGCAATTGAATCCATTTGCGAAATTCCTACTCAAGTAATTCACTTCACATGCCGAAGACAATTGTGTATTTTGCTCTTTATATGATACCTATCGAATAATTTCATGGTTGGATTTTATTCGAGAGAGGTATGCGTTATTCCTTTGAACTTGAACATACGCTTCTCTGGATGCACGAGCTGCGCCAATTTGTTCATCAATTGAAAATTTTAAGCCGTTTTTCTAAATCAAGCGAAAATCAATTTCTTAAAATTCCTTCCGTGAGATACACCAAATGCTAATATCAATTGAAAAGGCGTGCATTTTGGATCAAAATAAGATGAACTTTCCGGAAAACCAAACGTGTGGCAGTATTGATGAAGTAATTATATGAATGTCAACTAAGGCACAATCCAAGTTCCATTCGACCCTGAATAAGGTATTTTACTGTTTTTCATAGGGTTTAATCTTTCAACAACTGGGTTGAGGGAAATTTAAAGGAGCTGCCCTTTTGTTTCTGGAATGGTATGCTTTATTCGGATCAAGATTCCAGTGCGTGCCTCGGTCAAATTTAATTCCTTTGTTTAGAATCTATAACTTCCTTTCGTATAAGTTAAGGACAAATTGACCTATAATTTAGTTTTACAACTTTTATAGAATCAAGAATTTCACATAGCTAGCTAAAATGTCGAAAGCTATCAGAAAGCTAATGGGAAGCTACTCGAACGCAAATTTTTGGATACGCTCTGCTAGATGGCTGTACAAATGCCGTTTTTGTCCGTGGTTTACTCCCCGAATTTCCCATTGTAACTCCGAATCTCGAAATGCCCATGTACATAAATAGCCCACTACTACCGAAAAAATGACCTACTATTAGTTTTACTAAAGTCGAAAGTACGTTTAAAAATACAAATATAAACAGATGATTAAAAATTCAATGTCTTAAAGATATTTCAGACGAAGCACGTTAAGTATACACTTACATATGTATAGGTATTAGTACTGCTTTTAAATATGCTTCAAATGGTGTGCAAATGTAATTTCAGAATGCCCCAAGCATGAATCCGAATCCCGTTACACGTGCCACAGCCAGGTTGATCGTGGACAAACCTTCTGCTCCTTCGAATTACTACCAATCTAACTACCATATGCCTTAGCTTACTGACATTTACAAAATCCCTTCCCGGTTTATACATGATTAATTGGTAATTTGGCAAAAATCCTCCATAAGTACCTAAGCCATATTTCATTCTTTTTGGAGATAAAACAAAATATCGTGGTAATGACGCAAGATTCGCCGTGCCAGTAAAAAGCACGCGGTTACCTTTATCAATTTGGCAACCGCTCTCTAACTAGCATCTTGTGGATTAAGGTGTTAAATATAATCCGCTTGCATGTGTTTAAATTAATGCCCATTAGAGATAAAAGTATTTACGACTGCATGCGCCTTTCGTCCCATCCAGCAACCGAAAGGTTTCGTAGATAGTCCCGGTCTTACTGGAGGATTTGCATTCCAGTGTTCCTTTTTACCTACATGTTCGATTCGGTTTGTACAAGTTAACGATAGTATGGAATATTTTAAAAAATAGTAAAAGTTGACCTAGTAATACAATAGTTTCTTTGGAGACATAATACCCAATTGCATTGGTTGTGACAAAACGTTTTGAGCAAAAATGGTCGTACAAAGTGACCATGCCGAGGACTTTTTGGGGGATAAAAAAAATAATAATTTCACCGACAGTTTTCTTGCCTCGTAAGATTTACCATAAAAATATTCATACATACATTGTTACCGACTTTTAATGTGGCCTTCACTCAATGAAAAAGTCTTAAACCTGCAAATATTCCTTTTGTTAAACTTATGCAGATCACGGGACACGGAAGATAGCGATTCCCTGGAAACAAATGGAGAAAGAAGAAAAAGAAAGCTTTCACTTTGGATTGTTTACATCACTGTTTTCATTCAGTGCATGGCAGCATCCATTGTAGTTCCTCCGCTTTGGCCTTATTTACAGAAGGTAGGGGGAGGATTCGTATAAAAATTACGCCGTTTATATCCCCTGTATAAATTTAGTGGGGGAATGAGAAAGCCTTTGTATCCCCAGAAAACCTTGAAGACAAACTGCCCCACAAAGATCTTCAATCTTTACACTGATCCGAGTTTATATACTCGGGCCAAGTCAAGCCCAAGTCCCCAGGGTTTAAAAAAAAGAGGTTTGTAGGCGTAAAGCGTGTTAATGGACTAGAGAATTTATGTGAAAAAGAATATTTACAGTTGGACAGTGAAGCCAGCAAGGAATGGTTTGGAGGGATCGTTGCGGCTAATCCATTGGGCCAATTGATTTTTTCTCCTTTAATTGGATGGTGGTGTAACAGACTCAATTCTATCCGAATTCCCTCCTTTGTGTGCCTAGGCATTTTCATTCTCACCAACGTCTGGTACGCCATTTTGCCCTTACATCAAAGTAACGTCAAGTATTGCATGTTTGCGGCTCGCTTTCTCATTGGAGCCAGTTCAGGTGGGTACTTAATAATTTGTAAGTATGAGTAATCTCGATCAAATTAATAATTTTTTAAACATTTACTTTAATCGTTTAATTTTCTAATAATTGCATGAACTACATACGCTTGGGCGTTTTTGCAAAATTTCTGTTCTTAAATTATTATAGTAGCTTAAAAATGCTACCATTTTAATTTGGATGATTTTCTCCGTCAAAAATACGTTTTATTGTACCCCTCAACAGTGAGAATTTACTATAGAGGAAGTGAAGAAATACAATGTGTGTAACTTTGTTACAGGAAGCCTTGCCGCCTGCAGAACGTATTTGTCAAAAGGAACTTTGTTGTCCGAAAGAACCACATCCATCTCCATTTTCTCACTTGCACAATCCCTGGGATTTATCTTAGGGCCAAGTATTAAGCCTTATTAAAAAAACAGTCTCTATTCTCTTCTACTATAGAATTCTACGGGGTTTTCAATGGATAAAATAACCGTAATAATTCTTAGTTGCACAAGTCCAGTTGAATCGCCTGGGAGAGGAGGGATACCACCTTGTGGGGGAATTAACTTTGTCCATGTACACGTCTTCGGGATGGATAATTGCTTTTGTGGGTCTTTTGAATCTTTTTTTGTACCTTCCCTATTGCTTCCGCGAATCTAATATTGCTGAAGAGGAAGTCATAGCGCAGGCCAAATCCAATGAGAGAGAGGCTTTGGATCCGCAGAAAAGTAAGAAAAAATTTCGGAAGTATAATTTCGTGGGGTCTAGAGTCAAAAGCACCAGGAATTTGGGGCGGTGTTGTGTAGAAAATTTTCAAATGCTAATGATACTTTGTTTTCTTTTGCAGAGCAAACAATTAAATGGTCCAACTTTCCCCCAGATTACCTTGGAATTTGTCCTGTGGTTTATGGATTCTTTATAGTATTCTTCAGCCTGTCCCTAATGGAAACGTAAGTCCGTGGTGTGCCATCAATAACACTTTTTAAGAATTTGCAAACTACTAAGTCATTTATAGGAACCTAAAAATTTCATTCTAATGGCATGTAAATAATTAGATTAGCCACTCCAGTCATGATTGATCAATTTGGTATGGACAATCTGAGAGCCATCGAGACGGTGGGGATAGCCACTGCCATCTCCTCCCTCTTGGCCCTCGCGTGTTTCTTCACCATTCCGCCTTTGTGCAAAAGGTATATAATTGATCATTAGAAAGTTTATTAGTCATGTAAAGTTTTCTCACTTTCCCTACTGAGATCATTGAAGGACACATAAATTAAATGCTTTTACAAAGTCATTGAAATGGGAAAAATCTCTTTTATGGGAAATATTGACCGCCGGTGCTGAATTATGCATAGGTTTGACGAAAGAATTGTTCTCATTGGTTTGGGACTAATACCATTGGTACTCGGACGAATATTTTTCTTCCCTTTCGGAGGGCCCGTTGCCCCAATGAGGATTGAAGGGTGTTTCCGAGAGACTTCACAGTTAGAAGTAATCACAAGCAGGAGCAGCTGCGATGGAATACCTGGGGCATCCTGGAAAGTCGTCCAGCATGGATGTCCCCAAGAACAAAGTTGGTGCTTCCAACTGCCAATCTTAAATGGAATTGCCATTGGAATCGGATATGCCATTTGCACCATTGGTTACCCCTACTCCGTGGTTTTGCTTCAAACCATTTTTTCCAAAATGATTGGACCCCGACCCCAAGTGCGTGAGATGTCGTAAAAGAATTACTCTTATGTATATCAAGTCATTTTTTTATACTGCAACTATGGTAGATATCGTGAGTAGTATGTATACATATCACCAAGATTATGCTGAGGGGATGCTGTCCTTGCACTCTCTCTCTCTTTCTCTCTCTCTAGTTCAGTCTGTACCACGGAGATCTTTTTTCTCCCTTGATTGTGTGCGTGTGTATTATGGGTGTGCGTCTGTTTGCCTTTATTTGCTGACTTGTTGAAAAAGTTTTAATTACAACTGCACCAAGATAAGTTTCACATAAGGGGTGACTGATTTATTGCAGGGAGTTTGGATGGGAGCTTTAACTGGGATCAGTAGTTTGGCAAGAGTCCTCGGACCTTTTCTTGTCACATACATCTACACTCAGTTTGGAACGATTGCCACATCCGCCGTCGCAACAGGCTTAATGCTCCTTGGCTTCCTCGCCATTGTCCTTGTCTACAAACGTTTAGTTCCCATTCAAATCCCTACAAACTTTTGATTTCCATTTCACTTTCACCACCTCCAACTAAATTCGGGTAAAATTGCGTACTCTAGCACATGAATGTATTTTTTTTAGGAATTTCCTATCTTATGTCATGCATCACATGTCTGTCTGTCCAAATCAATTTTGTCTACACTTGGTTCCATATAAATATCTTTCTTTCATGTAGACGTCATTTGCCTCTCAATGCGAGGCCCTTTTGATTAGATTTCTAGTCATAAAACAGATGCTTTATCTCAGTCACCGTAATATATCATGATAGTGTATTAGATATGTGTATGCATTTGTGCATAATTGGTGTGTTTAATGTGAGTTTCTGGCAAAAAAGTCTGATGATGCGCAATATATTAGAGACACAATTTTCAGCTTTCACAATTACATAATTTATTTAGTTGTATTTAATTACATGTATAATAAAAATAACAGACAAGTGTTTGTAGTTTGTACACATACAATATATGGATACGATAAAATAAACAAATAACATTAAAATTCATAGCACAAAATATTTCAAAGGCTCTACATACACTCCAGTAGTTACAATGTAAAAAAAATTAGTGGGATTAACTTAAGATAATTACCAAATCAACACAGCAATGCGATCAATGCATGTGGAAGAAGGAATAAATTGTACAGTCCAGTCTTTGTTTCCTTTTCCCGGGACAGCTGCTTATAATGGACAATAATCAAGAAGTGATTTGCACCTCATTAAAGAAATTAAGTACATTAGGTATGTATACCAACAAATGTTTAAGAAAATTCTAGCTACATTGTTTGAGCAGAAATTTTCTGACTACAACAAGTAAGAAAAATATACATATGTACAGACGCACAAATTGTGTTTTTTAACAAAGAGCAGACTTGATCCTTTTAAACAATACTCTGATGTGTATAGATATTCCAAGTTCAGGATGATCTGCGTCTGAACTCGAGATAAACTCATTAGTAGCTTCTGGGTCTACTGGCCGCTCTTTTGGAGCGGTGACCCCGAATCTTGGGCCGAGGAACTTGAGGTGGATGAATCCAAAGGGTGAAATCTAGAGCTAAAGAATTGTCATTTTCTTGGGGACAGTCAAAAATTGAGCCCTGTTCTTGAATAATGTGGCAACGTCCACGATCCATAATCTGATAATTATCACAAAAAAAAGACAGAGAATTTTATTAGCTTGTCTTCAACTTTGCCTCCAATAATTTTTGATGACCTTCCGCACCGCAGAAACAGGGGGTTATCTAACTTTTATCTTCTGGAGTGAAAAAGTCCGTACTAGTGGCGTCGTTTTTCCAGATATTGCAATATTATGAAAACAAAACCTGTTTTTTTTTTTACATCGGGGCTTGCGGACATTATCAGAAACCATGGTTGTAGCAATTACGTGATGTATTTAGGACGAGAAAAGTAATCAGATGAAAAGAACAAATGTTGACGAGCTTACATCCCACAACGGAAGATAAAACAGAACGTCATTGAAAGAATCTAATATGCATATAGATATGCACCAGTGAAATGAAAACGATATTTACGCGTAGACAAAAAAGGTAGATATGATTTTTGTTGTTACTAAGCTGCGCTTGTGCTCTTTAAGAAAACCAGCAATAATATTTCGTAATTAGGTTCAAAAGATTATCATGTTGTTTTTCCACACCAATCTTAATCAAAGCGGACCTGACCAGGGTCACGATTTTCTTTGGCAGTGGGAAAATACATTGTTTACTGCTGATATTAACTGATTGTGCTGGTAAAGTAAGCAAACAAATGTTCAATAGATTTGAGAAAAAAAATATGCCAAAACGAAAACAAAAAAAATCTCACCTCTTCTGTGGTCAGACGAAGAGGGACGGTAAGTCCGTTGAGGGCGAGGTCGGTAGATACGCTTTCAGAGAGACCCCGATTGTTTCCCGATTGACGGAATCGAATTGTGTACGGGAAGTCCTTTGTATCCTCCCCAAAGCCGCCTTTCCCTTCTTCACCCTCTTTGACCGTCCAAACCCAGATGTACCAGGAATTGGAATGTCGGAAGACTCGAAGGATGAAGGTGTTCCCATAGCAAGAGATGGCACATGGATCCAAGCTATAATTCGGCCTGATCCCTCCATGTCTCTTATTGCTCCCCAGACAAAATATGTTCCCTTCACATTTGGGTCCTGGCCATAACATTCGTAAAAAAAGATTATTAGCCGTTCATTTAAAAAATTTTAACTACACGGTACAGTGATATGATTTTTTTGTTAGAAGTAGTTGACTGTCTTTCATAAAAGTCCTTCGCCATAACTATATTATGACAGACTATGATTTCAATTTTGGTATAATATACTTTTTCCACATTAATACGAAGAAGTAAGAGAGGAAAGATAAAAGAGATTACATGTATAAGAAAATAGAGTGTAGAAAGAAAGAATTAGAGGAACAGGAAAAGAGAAAAGTAATTTTTTTTTATTATCAGTAAGAATATGTATGAAGTAACCGTACATGTGTTACTTGACATTCACAGAGACGTCTGTGTCGTAGAAAAGTCAGAGGACTTCAGGACAATCATTTTCTGCGTTATGTAAAATAAGCCACACATAGTGAATTCAAACACATGCAATCGAAAACTTTCCATTGAAAACCAAAAAAAGTTTTCGTCACTGAATTCGCGACAATCACAAATGTATATATGTTATAGACATAACGGGTGGTGGTGGTGGAAATGCGGAATGAAGATGGACATGAGGCAATTTAAGGGAGACATCCATGCTTCAACAATAACAACAGCGAGGGAGAATGTCGGGGGGAAAAAAGGATCAAGAAGTCTTACCATCATGAGGGAGGAGATGATGCTCGGATTCAAGATGCTTTATTAATGCAGCCGCAGGGACCTTCCGACGACAGAGCATGAAGGGACAGTGAAGGGGCTTGAATTTGCACTCTTCCTCCACGTGCTCTCCTTCCGTAATGCCATGGCCAACAAGTGATTGGCATCCATAAGATTGATAGTGGCAAGGACGAAGCCACGAACTCATTGTCAATTTCTCCAACAATAAACTTTTCGTTTCCCCGTAAGAGCACTCACACAAAAGACATTTCCCCGTTTGTGAATACCCCTGACACCTTGAAGAAAGAACAAGGAAATAACATTTACAAACAGTCCCGAAGCGAAACCATAGACTAAAACTAAAAAAAAACAAAAAAAAAACGTGGATATATAACAATATAACTAGATGGAAGGATTCTACATGCAAAATACCAAACCGGAACTTCAAGGGAAGGAAGTCGGACTTGTGTACTACATGTACCGAGTAATGTGAAAAGTTGGGGAAAGAGACTGATAGACAGACATCCCCAATTTGCGTTGTCACCCGAAAGGAGTTCAAACCTCACCAAGTCTGGACTTTTTTTCGCATGTCTCGAACAAAGCGAAAGGTAAAGGAGAAAACATAACTAAACTTGGAAACATTTCTAGTTTTTTTTTGTAGCCATTTTTTTAAGGACATACCTTTTTTCTCCATGCACGGAATCATTCCCGTAAAAAAAGAAATGAAAAAAGGGGAGAAGATCCAAATAATACACGAAAACTGTTCGTAAAAAAAATAAGGACACAGAATATCTAAAGAACTTACTGTTCACACGGTCTGTAGCCACGCGATGTAATACTAATGTCCGATGGGAGAACGGACACAATTTCCCGACAAGTTGGACAACCCATGATATTCTGTAGGGCTTGAGTTGTGAGGAATCTTGAGGGGGAAGGTGAGTCTTCGAATAAAAAGTCGAGGAAAGCACTTCTCTCTGTTGAGGAAAAATTATTATTAGAATCCATATGAATAACGCATAAATATGTATAGCCTTATGTCTATATGCAGGCCTATGTCTCACACACCAAAAAATCTCCCTTCCATACCTCATCATTTATCACGCGTACTCAAGCTCCTTAAATTGCATGGACATGAACTCGTGAGTGGCAAAAGTATGTGTATGGTGAAAGTCTATATATGTATATATACACATGCATAAACAGAGGTTTGATTGGTACAAGTACATGGAAGAAGTCCATATCCTTCAAATTATTACAAAATCAAGAGGGAGAGCCACACACAACCACTGCAAGTTACGGTAGACTACGATGAATGTATAAAGTCTATATAGCTAACTAAAAGTGGAATGGTGGGAGTGGGAAATGGAGAAAGTGAGAGAAAGGGGTAGGGAGAAAGCGAGACACATTTGGGAAGGAAATTGAAATGAATACGGTAATAAAATATGAAGTAGAGGAGTGAGTAAGTACAAGATTTTTTTTTTTACAGAAAGAACATACAAGTGAATTTGTTTGCTCTTTTCATTGCGAGTACATACATACATACATATATGTATACCTACACACACCTAACCCTCGGATGACATGAGATTGCATGATAAAAGGAAATCAGGATCATTCCTCCCTTTTTTATGTATTACTTGATGCAAGTTACATTATTATTACTATTCACCAGGAGATATGGAGAAAGTAAAAAAAAGGGGCAGAAATTTACATAGAAATCCCGGACATGCACTTTCGTCAAAAGTACTTGGAATTACGTAGTCAAAGATGCTTTTACTTGATTAGTTAAATGTAAAGAAGAAGGAGAAATTGTGAGATAAGAGTAAGGGTCTTTCAAGTGATATGAGAAGTGGGTTTAAGAGGGTATAAAGGCAAAAGGAATTATTAATTATTGTCTATACACATATGTATTTATGTAGTGTATGTATAGGTATAAATTGCCCTTTTTTCATGAAAAACTTACGAGATGTTTGCTCCTCAATGAATTCGCTGTAGCTATCTTCATCGTTGAAACGAGATCGTCGCCCATTCACACGAGTGGAGTTGCTTGCTTTAGCCTTGGCCAATCTTCGCCGTTGTTGACTGTATGAGCCACAAGGCCCGTCGATGTCAATTCCTGGGGTGGACAATCGTCTTTGTTGATGTTGGGAATGACAGCTACTGTTGGGGGTGTCAGAGGAGTGAGGGGATCCGGCCGGGTTGTTGTGACGTTCTCGTTTCCCCCCACATTTGCGAGAATGATTGTACTCATCATGTAGTGTTTCTAGAGGGACGGAATCCAGGTCATGACAAGCTTGGAGAAAGTCATCCGCCTCCACTTCTGACTCTGCCTTAGATGATAAATCGCCTGGCACCACCAGACCCTTCCGCTGTAAATGCCTCTTCTTCTTAATGAGCCACATTTGAAATCTTGCAAAGCGTCGTAAACCAGCTTGGGCTCCTCTAATTGCTCGAATCATCTTCTCTTCCCCCAATTGAATCATCAAACGAAGTTCTCTGCATATTTTCTGCAGTCTCCAACTCTTACACTTCCACTGAACTTTCCGAACGAAATTTATCCACCACATGACACCTCAATCAAAAGGATAACAAGTTTTTCTTCTCCCCCTTTTCCTTCTCTCTTTCACTCTCTAGTGGCACAGATGATGGTTCTTTTCCTTGAGGAAATCACCCTCGATGGAAACACCTTTTTCGGAGGGGTGTCTATTAGCAACACTTACAAATACCGATTAAATTCTTGGGAAATTGGTTCACAAAAACTCTCAAAATGTATGTTCAAAGCTTTCCAAGAAATTGCTGGAAAGTCTTTAGCATTTGTAATTATTTAAAATGTCCAGTAATCACTGATAATCGTTTCGGGGCAATTAAATGTGAATAGATTCCAAAGCATTAATGTTTTTTGCGGTTGTAAAAAAAATATTCAGCCACGTTTCTCTATTAACTCAAACACATTAAAAAACTTGGAATTAGTTAAAAATAACCAGGAAAATTCATAGCAGTTCATAAATTGAAATCTGCAAAAGAATCAAAGGGGAAAATGTACTAGCATTACCATGTCATAGTACAACTGAGAGGGAAGGACTCACAATCAGATTTTTGGATGAGGGAAAGTTTCACGGCAACAGTCATTTGATGTGTAGTAAAAAATTTCCCAAAGTATTAGAGGTTAAAGCGTAATAAATTTACATGAGAGTTGCTTTGGACTTTGGAAATCGAGAGGTAATTATTGTACCAAAAATAAAATTGATTTTTTTTTCAAGTAAATCTTGTGACTACAAACGATGTGGTAATTTGGTAAATATGAAGCTCATAATAAGAGTTCGATAATAATGTTGAGCTTGGTGTATAGCCACAGACCAACTGATCAATCTCGGTGTCCCAGGGTCTTCCTTTTATAAGGCTCTGAGAGTGAGAAAAAGAGAGGAAGCTTTCCAGCTACTAACTCTTATCAATGGAGTTCATCTAAGTATAGAAGTAAGTTTTAAGTAAACTGTATAATAATATGAGAAGCGTAGTGGTCATTTATGAGGACCTTTCAAATCTGGAAAAAAACCAGTTGGACTGTCATGTAAGTTCTTGTGCAAATACACCCAGTAATTATGATACGAAGGGCTTCGCCTCGTTTTATATTTTGTAACTATCAATTTTTTCTCTTAGCTTCTGACATTTTCCGTTGGGTTTTTTAGTCTCTTCCGTAAAACGGGTTTTACAGGTGGGTTTTAGTGAGAAGATCATTATTTCCTAAATTATCCTATTTTTCATTAATCTTTCCATCATCGTGCTCTGAATATTTTTTTAATAATTTTATGACATTAATGTAGGTCTTCGAGTAACTGCCCATCAATCCCCAGACCGATATTCTTGGCAATTTGTGTAGTACGTCAATACTTAATGGTTTTTATGAATTTCACGGTTTCGTAATTGTTGAGCCTCGGGTGAGATTATGAACTAATTAATTACTTGTGGCCTCGCAGTTACATTTATGTTCAAGCCATAAGTTCACGGTTTACGCTGGCCATTTCTAACAAGCACATAAAAAAGGCAGTGCAGTTGTGTAAAATAAAATCTATTTTCGATTTTACTGAATCCCCTGGGTTCCGTGAATTTTCTGTTTTTTTCGTAATTGACAATTATCCCATGTAAATTAATTTGTTGCCATTTTGAAGCTCGTATTGTTGGGAAATCTGGTTGATTAGTGTCTAAATGGTTAAAATAATGTACAAAAAAATACAACCGCACATACAAGTACCTAAAAATTATATAAATGCATATACAAATGTAAGTGAAGTGCCCAAGGACCAAATTGAAGTGACAAACATTTTGCCATCACGGTCAAGTTCACATATATTCCGTTAATATTAATTACGTGGCCCGAAATGTGATCCTGTATGGTATTTATTTAAACTGCATAGTGTATTAGTAGTATAACATAACTACTCTTTTTGTGGATGACAAAGCATAGTATGAGTGTTGAAAATGGAAAGCTGTCCCGTTTGATTGGTTGCATCAAAATCAGGATTCTTACAAGAATTTAATATTGGTTATCAGTTTTTCTTGAAAGGGGTGCGGCCAACACATAATTTGTAGTTTTTACTATCTTTCACACATTCCATCTGGTTTGTACAAATTGAAATCGAGAGAGGTGCGTACGAATTCGTTGATATCAGTATTAGAAATTATATTATATAAAGGGTATGCATTTATAATGGTAATTAAGAAGTTGCATTAGCGTATTACATCAGAGTAATTTTTTATCATATAGACGCTTTGCTGTGACATCTAAGTCTGTAAAAATCCGGAAATTATAATCTGCCATAAGTAATGAAGATGAACTGAAAAGAGTAAAAAATGCATAGTTTTGTGGTGTTTCTATTTGATGTCTCGTGAAAAAGCCGTATTTGAATAGACACTTCTTACCTGCTATACATACTTGTACAAAATCTTAATCTTAAATGTGGGTGCGTAATTCCTTGCGGATACATGATTTAAGGATGACACACATGCCCCTTCACAAAGGTTTCCAGTCTTCCTTTGCACGAGGGTTAGCTTGTACAAGCTTACGCACATTATTTATGAGGACATTTAAAGAGCATTTAGGGGCGATGGAAGATAATAAAAAAAAGTCTGGGAAAGAGAGTATGCATATATACAAATAAGATTTTGTGTATATGGAAGAGTCAATGTGTATTGAGTGTGAAAAATTCTCAGAATTATTAGAATATTTGGAAAGGGACTTAAATAAAGTGATAGTGAAGTTTTGGGTGATGTCAGTCTTTATCCTCCATATTCTCTTCTTCCCAATCGCAGTCATCATGTGATTTTAATCGTTGATGACGACCATAGGTGATGATAACGTTTTCTCTCTCTCTCTCTCTCTCTCTCTCTCTCTTCCCTAAACACTGACTTGTGAATTTCTCATGTATATAATTGATAATATTCTCCCTTTCCTTTTAGGTTCTCCACTTATTATTATTTTCAAGTACGGTCTAATTTATTTGGGCTCCTAATCAACACATCTTTTTATCTTTTGCTTACGTTGAAATACATGAATGTAGGGTATTCGCAAACATTAACGGCACGCGCTTTGTTTATTTGCATCATTTTTTCGGCACGAGAGCTCATGAAGTAATTGAAGGGAGATTATCGCAACAAAATGAGTCACATTGTCGTCATTGGATTTCTATTGTTTCGTGGTTGACATTGTACAGAAGAAGGATATCTTAGTACAACTAAGACTCTATGGGATTTTAATTAACGTTCAAGTCCAGTTTAATATGTTGCAAAAAAAAAACAAAAAGCCAGAGTACAATGAATGTACTCTGGCTTTCCCTGGATTGGATGACCTATTTACTCGTCTCCTTTGGAGCCTCTCTGACATGTTTTTCTCTCCTAGATTGTCCTGTTTGTACTCGCCAATTACTTTACAAGATGTGTACTAATGCATTTAACTTGACCTTTCCATTCATTTCATGTGTAGAAAAACAACCTTCCTCCTGGCGGCGTAATGCTAATGCTATTATTATTTTTTTCAAGAGAAAAATATATAATGGAGTTATTGAGAAGCTCTTGCTGACCCTGATAAATGATTGCTTGTGTGGAGACATATTGCAATATTTAAGTTTTTGAATCATCATTATAATTCGAGTAGTAGTAAATCCTGCAGAAATTCCGGAGCCTTCTTTCCAGGAAAACTAAAGAAAATGACTGTCTTATTAACAGTTTTTGGCTCCAGGAAATCTTTGACAATATATTGCAAATCATTTATGAAAGAGGATAAATTGTTAAGTGAAATGAGAATTAAAGATGGATAGAAGGACATTTGTGAGAGTAACTGTCAGGGCACTTTGTAAAAGAATATTTAAAAAAAATGACTGCAGTAAATTTTTGCAACAACATGATCGATGCTCCTTGGAAAGTGGGACACTTATTTATCTTATCAACAGCACAAAAATCATGCTTGGGAAAAATCCTACTAGTGGTGGAACTACTACTGTTGAAATCTTACTATACGGGAAATCCTGTGTAATTTTGTGGGATAATTAGACGAGAATAATTTGTACAATCATCAGACAACATTAATTTGTCTGCTTACAATAGGATGTCAATACCTTGAAATGGTTTTATTCGACACGTAATAGAATGTAATGCTATTTTTCGGTACAAGTGCCCTGTTTAGTGCTGCAAAACATTATTAAACGCTTTGCGAAAAACCGACCAAGTACGTTTTTGCGTACTAGAACTACCACACTATGGGCATTTCCACAAAACTGCTTAATGTGAAAACATAATCTCGTGATGAAAACACGTTATTTAATTAATTACATATGCACATGCACTACAGTGGGAGTAGGTCTTGTACAAGCTGAATATATTAATTGTATAAGTATAACATAACTTCGCACTGCACACATCTTCCTTGTGCAATCTCATTTTACTGCGAAGAATTAATGTACCCAGATAGAAGATTGTCTGGCGATAACATCGTGTTTGCATATCAGCGCTAATCGTGTCTAAAAACACGAAAAAAATACAAATTTCCACGCTGAAATTAAACTATGTTTAAGAAAGATGTCCTGGCACGTGTGTTTTTTGGTCTTTTTACATCAAGATTGGCCGAGGGGAAGTGACGAAAATCCAGAGAAATAATGACCTCATTCATTTCTGCCAAGCCTCCTCACATGAGCAGGAAGTGAATCGCAAATGTAAAAAAAAATGGTACAGCTCTGATTTTTTAAACATTGACAAGTTAGAGCGTAAAAAAATCTTTAGAAATCCCATTCAAGATTACACCATCCGAGATCTCGATGTACAAGAAAATGTAATTGTTTGCTAAATCTAAGTACGTTTGAATTAAACGAGAGATGGGAGGGTCACTGCGTCGTCACTTTTGAAGGGTGACACGCACTCGTACTAATTACATTTAGTGAACTGATAAATGCTAAAACGTCGAATGTGTGCCCAATGCACTATTTAGCTAGTTCCGCAGATTTGGAGTGGAAGCGAGTTGAAACTCAACGCAAAGAAGTATGAAGTGACACATGGAAGAATATTTTATTTCTGGTACACTCATCCTGTGCTTTTTCTTTGGGGGAACATGCTAATAAGGGGTCGATGTTCTTGTCATTTGATGTTCTAAATCAATGACTGAAGATCTCGTCTCTTGTACATTTACTCAAAATTACTACTCCTTTGAATTTGTAGTTGATCGCTCATCTCCTCAAAGGACGGAGGAAATGTGGTACTTACAAGTTAATAGAGTCAAAGATTGTCTTGCATTTCTAAAACCAGTATTATTTTAAATATTTTACTTCGACGAATATCCCCATTGGACTTTGGCTGAGGTCTAATTATCACCACGAGCCATCATTTAAGCCGCGCTTCTCCTTCTTTTATTCCCAATCAATGCCCCACGACCATTTTGACCTGAGAAGGTGCCATATTCCACGCTATTTACAGAACTAAACAGATATGATGAGTTACTCATGCAGTAAATAGGCTCCACCATCGTTTTTTTATTTCGCCGCAGCATGAGAAAAAATGGAAATGGTGAGCTACAAAAAAAATTAATGGCTTGAATCAGTAGTCTAATGAGTGTATATTTAGTCGTAAAGACAAATAAATTCATAAGTAGTTCCTTTTGAGAACTTTTCTGTTTTTTGCATGGTACAAATGTGGCTTTTCTATAGAAAACGTTGAATTAAAATTTTGATGTCATTCCCCAGCTGACTTTCTCCACGGGCTGAGGTAGAAGTTGTATAAATGCATTTATGGTATTATTTACAGGATCACCTCTTCGTAAATACTAGTAGTAGCAAAGAGATGTTATCCAGTGCGTTTTTTTGCTTGTAATTCACTTAATTCACTAGCTATACTTACGATTTAAAAAAATATCCACGGAAAACACTCGGGAGAAAATGTTTTAAGTACAAGGGTTGACTTGTACAAGGATTAGGACGACTGAGGTAGTTGTATCAACAGTGGCCCCTGTCTAAACTACAGCGTTTTAAGGGTCTTCATTACTCACATAAGCCGTTACATGACGGGGAGATAGAGAGAAAAGGGACGGAGTTTACCCCTAAAAATCATGATGAAGTTGTTTGCTCAACAAATATTGTGCTGGCACTTCAAATAACAAAAGTTCACTAGAAGTTTCAAGTTTGAAGCTTTTTGGATTATCATGACAAAGAGAGATTCAATGTTTTTGCAAGTTTATAATCTTCTCAAGTATGTACAGCTTAAAATACATCTTTGGTGGATTTACACTACTTTCTTCCTTCCCATTTCCGCATCTTCTCACAAAATAAACTTGCTGCTCTTACCCCTCGAATGAATGGGAAGCAAAACGGACGGCGTTCACATTGGTTCAAGTGGCCGTGTTTTCATAATTTGAAAGTACTCCTTTCAAAAGTATTTTCAAGATGCTGTCCTTTGAGACCAAAGGCCACAAGGAACTCTAAATGTCCCCTAAAATTTATTTTGTCCATTGGAGTACATTTTGAAAGGGCATGGTTTTCTCCGTGCAAAAGGGAAGCATACAAATGAACTCAATCCGGATTGGATCTACATTCTTTTATGCACGTATACAATTACACATGTTCCCCGATGCCCTCATCTTCTCCCATTGCCTTGTATTACATATGTCGTCCTTTCTGCTACACAAACTGTGTCTTTCACTTCGTTTCCTCAACCTTGTTATTTCTGCTCATACAAAGTACCTTGGACGACCTTTTTCCTTGTAAAGTGCGGTCCACCCTTTTTCTACGGAGTGGCCTGCAGCCACCATAATTAACCTTTGATGAGGTTGTGGACGTCTTTAAACTCTTTTTCGACAGAAATGTCAACAACAGTCTTCTTCTCATGTACAGCATGAGCTGCTTAAAGGAGGACGAATCAATTAACTTGCTTTGAGAGAGAGTTTAACATTTGTGAACATACGTGGAAGAAAGTATTAACCAGCAACCCATAAAAATGTCTTGAAGTACAGTAATACTGTGATAAATTTGATGTCATAAAATGTTAACATTAGTATTCGCTTTCCTAAAACATTTCTATAAAAGTCTAATTCGTGAGTAAGTAATTGCTTTCATCCTTTTGCGGTCCAATTACTGTGAAAGTGTATGTATATAATTTATGAGCATTTATATAGGTAGGTGAAGAAGGAGTGTTTTTTATTTGTTTTGCAGTGTGAAAGAAGGTACTTCTCCAGGCAACCAGAATGACGTTCCAAGCCGTTCCAAGAACTCGCGGTGACAGTTTTAAAAAACACACACGCTAGTAAAAGTATAAAGGTCTCTGGTGTAATCTTATTGTGTTTTTAATACCCTTTTTTCTACTAAAAAATGGTAAGTCTTCGGTCTAAATTTTTTTTCTTTTGACATCCCTTCTACCTGTCTTCATCTGTCCCTTTCCTCTTCTGTGGAAATTCTCCGCATCTCATTTTCATTTATTTATATAAACATGGAACAGCTGGAAAAATTCAAAATAGAGAAGCTTTGTCTTTATCTCTATCTCCTTCTCTTCCAGATAAGTTCCCTTGTTGGAGCTCATATGAGTCATCCGCAAGTGACTTATTATTTTCAATTGGGACAAAAGGTTTTAAAATTTTCCGTCGCTAATCGTAAAAGTCAACGAAGTGACATTTTCTAGAATTTTACTGTTTTTGTGTACTCAGCGGTATTCTTACCCACGACTTAAAAAGCACTTCTTGTGTGACATGAGTTCCTTCACGGAATACTATTCTTTGCCGACATTTTTTAAATGAGCTTGATGCACTTACGTACAAGTTTGTACATATGTATACGACTAAAAAGTTTGCTGTGTAAATAATTTATCTTGGTATTCTTCTTTCCTCTCTTTCATTATTATGATCTTGGTCTTTCCTCTGCAGGGGAAAATGTTGTCTACGATGCAGTTTGTAAACGCTTTGGGGAAGAAAAAGAGGAGAGAATAATTGAAAAAAAATTTCAACTTAGGAAAACGGTATTAAACCCTGAATTTTGATAAGGTAATAAACGGAATTCAGTGAGTCGTCACGGTAGATCTTTCTTCCTGTCAGAGTTTTTTGATAGAACGGCTCAGACGTACAACAGAACCATCCTTGCTTTTTTAAACGCCACTGTCAAAAGAGTATATGTTCAGTTGAAAACCTATGAGAAAGGTAGTAAAAGTGTGAAAAAGGGGGTTGTAAGAAGCTTTATGACGGGATTCATGTATATTTTTCTTCTTGGAAGATGGACTACATTATAATGTCGATGCTGTCAGTTATTGAACTTCGAATCCAATGGTCTTATCGGACATTTGAATGGAGCGTCCAGGGAAAGTTGCGAGTCAAATCCGATCCAGTTTTTCCATACATTTTCATGCCACAAGTAGTGGATAGAGAGGGACGATATGGGATGTAAAAGAAAGAGGATGAAAGTGTAGAGGGGAGGGCTTTTTCATTCTTCTGTCGGAGGGGTTGAACTCTACACAATTCATCTTTTCCTCAGCGTTTCTCACCCTTTCTTCATCTTTTAACATCCCTCCATGCAGCCATGTCTCATAGGGTTTAACATGTTTTTCTTTTGTTAGAATGATTTGAACTCCAGGGACATTTTTTTTTAAACAGAGCAAAAGTTGAGAGGTATGGATCAGACATACAACCCCATAGACTCCGGCGGGTAATCGTTGCAGTACACGTGGTTTAGGCCAGGGTCACCGAATTTCCTCGAGGGGCTTTACAAGTGCTATTGCAAGTGCCCTTGGAAAAACAAGTGGGGAAGGGTGAAAGCGAAGAATGGAGAAAGACATAAAGCACACGAAAAAAGGAAATGCAAGATAGACAAAGAGAGAGATAGAGGCACCGAGAGACAGAGCGAGAGAAAGAACCATAAAAAGGGAGAGAGGAAGAGAGAGAGAGGACAAGAGGAAGCGAGATCGGAAAATAGAGGAAAAGAGAAGAAGAGAGAGACGAAAAGTGAGGAAGAGAGAAGAAGAGAGAGACGAGAAGAGAAGAAGATATAGACGAAAAGAGAGTAAGAGAGAAGAGAGGGGCTAAAAGAGAGGAAGAGAGAAGAAGAAAGAGACGAAGAGATGAAGAGAGAAGAAGAGAGAGACAAAAAGAGAGAGGAATAGAGAGGAAGAGAGAGGAAGAGAGAGGAAGAGAGAGGAAGAGAGAGGAAGAGAGAGGAA
>JAQGBT010003430.1:0-19649 GCA_034698585.1 Disparrhopalites patrizii | reverse complement strand
AATAAATGAATAATTTAATTATAATTAATTTATAATAACAATTATTAAATTATATACATATGGTATTTAAGGGTGTTATAAATGTAAAGAATTCATTTGATGGTAGTAATGGACCTTTTCCACACCGTCATCTCAGCTACGAGGAAGACCTTCTGTAAAATCATAGACATTAAAAATATATTATTTGCTTCATATGACTATTGCAATTGCAAGTGAGTGAATTGAACAAACTAGATATTGCAGTGGTATTGAATGTAGCCTAGAAATTGGATATCAAGATTTGAAAATAACCCCGAATTACTTACTCTCGAATGCACGAGTAATCTTCTGTAGAGTGTTTTATGAAATAAATTAAATGCACACAATTAGTCCTCAGCAGTTATAAATTGTACAAAAGGAAAACAAAATCGATCAGCATTCATCTAAAAACCACTCTTTTGGCGAAAAAACGTTTATTTGTTGTATAAATTTGTACCCACATCCTTCCTTTATGCGAATCAATGTATTTATTTGTAATTGTGCTTACCTCGACGATTCCTAGGGAAAAAAATAAACGATATTAATATTATTTTCTGTACCCAGAAAAAAAATTGCACAAACACGGATATAGGATAATCGTGGGTGTGTGGATTTTAATAAAAATTATAGTAAAAAAATTTAATTATTATCCTGAGCATACCTGATCTTGACAACCCCTGTAACATGTTAAGATTTGTTTGAATTAGAATGGAGCCATTTTGCAGTTAATTACAATTTTGTAAATTTTAATGGGAGAAAACTTACTCTCGGAAACATCTGTGGCATATGCAGTGACGAGGAGGAAGAATGAAAAAAAAATTTTTTAATTAATGACCAAGTCACCTACCTGTATATCGGATGTCTGATCGGCAGCACTAGTATCCGAAGGAGCAACTGCATTTGTAATTAGGGATCGTTTAAAGGTTTACATTAAAGTACAATGCGTTTTAATTATCGATTTAATTAAATTATTTAATTCAAATTATCCCAGAAATACTAGGAAATTCGGACAACAATACTGAAGTCAATAATAATATAAATTTTATTAGAAATTATCATTTCCTTACGTACCTTCTTCAGCTACGCCGGAAACAACGCCCTGTAAGAATAATTGTGAATGCTTGAAATTCAATAACCCTTTTATAGTATTTACAAGCATAAAATTCTAAATTAAATGATTGAGCAAACAACCCAAAAGATCTAAAATTTTGACAGAACACAAGTGAAAAAGCGTACCTTATCCAAGGTTCCCACGAGCCCCTGCTAATAAACAGTTTAAAACATATTATGCACATTTTTTGGACAAAAAGCTGGCAAATTCCTGAATTCAAAATATAATAATTTAATAACTATTTCAAAATGCGGTTTAGCTCAAAATAAGACAACTTACAGGCCTTGAATTGGCTGCCGAGAAGAAAGCCACCAGGGAAAAAAGAACCAAATAAGCCTTCAGCATCTTCACTGCCTTTGAATGGTACTGGGAAAATCCGGAAGGGATTTAAGTTAGATTTTGTTAATTTTATTTAAATCACGGGGAACACGAGAGCGATTAGAACCAGAGGATTAATCTGTCACCAAAGCAAATGTGAGCCGTGAGCCTTCAAGTGCAGTTTATATAGGCCAACCAGGCATTTTTTCAGCCAATAACTGCAAATTTTGTTTATTAGCTTGGCTTATACGTTTATACGTAAAGATCCAATGCCTTGGATAAGTCCAAGGTAAATACGTATTTTGTTTCTCTCATAAATTCCTTTAAAACCATCGTTGTCTTACTCATCAAATTTCGTTGCCCGAACAAAGTTCAACACAAAGATCTTGTAGTATTCCTATAAACAATGTATTAATCAATATCCCCCAAAAAATGTACAGGCAGCATTTCCCCGTTCAAATTGTGACTTTATACATATGAAGTCTCCGGATGCGCCAGACTCTTATTTAGATTTTTTTTTACTGTACGTGTCATAGCCTGGAATTTATTGTAGAAATTAAATGCGAACGGATGTGACAGAACAAAGGGACGATTGCGGGGTCAGTTGACATTTATTAGTTCATACACGAATGAGCAATATTTTAATTATTTTAATGTTTATTTTAATACACAGAAATAATTTGTTCTCATGCGAAATGCCCCACCATTGAGAGTGCCTTGCACGGACTTTATTCAAAAATTCGATTTACAATGTACGTACGAAATTTTTCACGAAGGCAATCCTCCCATTAGGAAGTAATACATTCCCATTTAAGGACAAATGCGTCACATATCGGCCATTGCATAACCAATGTAAAGTTGTATACTAATAATCAGGGTATGACATCTGTATTCGAATTCAAATGGGAATTATATTCATATTTTGCAGCATTTTAATCGGAATTATATTCATATTTTGCAGTATTTTAATCGGAATTAGTATCCATATGTTTGTCAGAAAAATATTGTAATTAGAATTTATAATTACAAATAAATTCGAAATTCAAATTCTCATTCAAAGGTTGACATTTGGATCCCGATACTGTATTAATATTCAAAATTTTTTTCAGTATGTTGTTAATTTGCACCATCGGGCAAGTTTTTTTTGCAAAATGAAGGTATTGCAACAATCATTCTTTTCAATTGCCAGTAATATAACTATTAAAACTACTAAAGGCATCGATTTTTGCAAAATCAGGGTTTTGCAGTCAGTTTATAATTTTGTCTATTAATTTTGCGTTTATTTTGAGCTACACATTATGTCAGATTGCATTACAAATAAATTTTTAAAAGTATTCGAAAAGTATTTGAATGTGTATTCTCATGTCTGAATATTTGAATAAAATTGTATTGGAATTAGATTTGATATTTTAGATATCCGAAATTTAAATTTGTATTGATAATTAGGTAAAACATGTATTTTAATTCGGATTTTAATTCATATTTTTTCGAATGTCATTCCTTGCTAATAATTGTCGCGCTTTGAATTCTTTGTGAGAAATTTATGTACATAAAGGCCTATAAATAGGGCAATATATTGTTTCAAATTTTAAGCAATCGGAGTGTGCAAAAAAGGTATACCAAATTATGTATAGTCAGGAGAAAAGGTAATTGAGCTTGACATGCAAATAGACCGTAGTGATTACAGTGGAGTCTCTCTAGAACAACACTGAAGGGATTGGCAAAAAATATTGTTACAGGGAAAAGTTGTGATATAGAACAAAATATGTAGCGTATATGTACGAAGGGCTGAAAAAATAATGTCCTTATAGAGAAATGTTGTTATAAAGAGACTTGTTACATAGATACTCCACTGTAGTGACCTTCGACCAGGGCAAAATAAATGTTTTCCGGCATGAGTAAAAATCAAAATATGTAAATCCATTGTGTTGACACACGATTTTAGTGTCAATCCGTTAACACGTCAATACTTCAAATCGGATACGAATTGAGCAAGCTACAATGATTTTTCCGCGACAAGTTCAAAATGGCGAAAAAAAATAAATTTTGTTGAAAAATGTAAGTGTTGAATTAACGGCGGAAAAGTTATTGTCGTTTCATCAATTCGTATTCAATTTGAAATACAGTATAATCTACAGTCGACTCTCGCTATAACAGCACCCTATTAAGCATCAAATTTCGCCTGTTTTAGCGAAAAACTGTTATAGAGAACAGACATGTGTATGTTAACAAATGGAAAAAGTTTGTGATGGGAGCATTTTTTGCTCCCATTTTTTGCTCCCATTTTTTGCTCCCATTGTTGTTATAACGGGAGTACT
Organism: Disparrhopalites patrizii; assembly: GCA_034698585.1. Classification (NCBI taxonomy): domain Eukaryota; kingdom Metazoa; phylum Arthropoda; class Collembola; order Symphypleona; family Sminthuridae; genus Disparrhopalites; species Disparrhopalites patrizii. The sequence goes on along the minus strand of JAQGBT010003430.1, from coordinate 15,884 downwards.
GTTATACAGGGGACTGTTATAGAGAGAGTCGACTGTATAACAATTCTCTTTATAACAATATTTCTCTGTAGCAACATTATTTCTTCAGCCCTTCGAATACATATGTCAGGTGCACATTTATTGTTCTATATAACAACATTTCTCTGTAACAATATTTTTTGCCCTTCCCTTCAGAGTTGTTATATAGAGACTCCGCTGTATTGCTACGAGAGATCACGGGTCACTCCGGCATATTTGTATGTCAAGGTCAATTTCCTTTTCTCTTGGCTATTTGGAAATATTTTTTTTTTTAATTTCCACACTCCTATTGTTTAAAATGTGAAACAAAGTCTGTATGTGCTCCTATTAATGGGCCATCCAAATCAGGATAAAATTTTGAATGCTGATTGTGAGGTATAAAAAAAACACACAGTCGCATTTTTGAAAGCCTCGAGACGGTCGAGTTTGCTGGAATTATGTATTCTTATTTAAGTAGAACGGCAGGAAAATTTCCAGAATTTTTATTTCTCCCTGAAAAATATAAATTGGAACCCCCGAAATTCAGACTTCACAGACTTTGCCATTAGCTTTATTTTCTTGGAATTACCAGGACCACGTTTCGAAGTGTACTGGCGCTCCGTTAGCCAAGCGATAACATGTATATAATAATTGCGTGGACGCAAATCCAAAAATTAATATATTTGCATAGTCAGCATATTTTGGAATGTGATGTCATTGAAATACATTTCTTTTTTCTGACAAAGTTTGCGTACATGCATTTCAGTTCCAGTTGTTTAGAATAGACATGACAAAATACATTTAACTCTTTAGCAATTTAGCAGTTACATACGCCAATAATTAATTGTTCTTCAGTGAAGGAATCAATATTATTCCATGGGATGTGGCTAAAAATCTGATGTGTAATACGTAGAAGCTTCCAAATGTAATTATGTAATGCACAAAAAAATGTGCAATCACAAAGTTCGCGTTTTTTAACAAGCTTTCCATGTACTAACCATAAATTAATAAAAGCTTTGTTCCAAACCAGCGATTTCTGCAAATGCAGGAAAAAATTACTTATCCCGATCCAGCCATTATTCGCTCAGCTATGGCAGTTTTTTCAAAAACAATATCTCTATTCTTTTATTTTAGCTTTTATTTTAGAATTTAGAATTTTATTCAGGCTTTTATTTTAGAATTTAGAATTTTATTCAGGATTTTATTTTAGAATTTAGAAGCTTATTTGGGATTTTATTTAGTATTTTGTTTTAGAATTTAGATTTTAGTTAGGATTTTATTTTAGAATTTTATTTACTATTTTGTTTTCGAATTTTATTTAGGATTTTATTTTAGAATTTTATTTAGGATTTTATTTTAGAATTTTATTTAGGATTTTATTTAGAAAAAAACTTCCTTTTCAAATCTAACTGGAATTGGCCAATTTATGACAATATTTTGAATTCAAATTTTGAAAGCACGGTATTCAAAAAGCAAATTTTTGGAGCTAATCAGGACACTTTTTGAGTTTATCAATACCGAAATAATAAATTTGTGCTTAATATTATTGTTCTGATTTAACCCTTTTGTAACAAGCTATCTAATACATGGGATGCAAATTTTCATTCAGTAATTCTACATTACTATACGTTGAGAATGGCACAAAAAAGATTCAATTCAAGAAAGTGCACATGTCCTGCATTTTTTCATTGGAATCCTAACTTATGTAGTGCATAATGTCTCATGTGATCACAAAGTATGACATTTAAAATATTTTTATTTTTATTATTGTTTATATATCGTATGCAGATAATTAATTTTCTAAACAGCAATCAATTACGGGAAATGACCAAAAATCTGGTGAATGAATTGACATATTTTATTTTTGTGCATTGTACCAGGAAACGCTATATAAGAAATTGATCCGGCAAGGTTTCATCCATAAAAATGGGTTTCAAGTGGTTTTAATATTGGACTTGTTGAAAATTAATTTGAATACAAATGAACGGAAATGTGCTGAGACAATAGAAATGTATCGAGATTGACAATAAAATGGAATTCCTGGTTGATTTCCCATCCCGTGCTGTCCCTTTGGGTCAATGTCCCCTAGACGGCCTTGGCTGAAAAAAGAATGCACATTAAATTCGACGCTCCATATCGTGGTCTTCCTTATAACAGTTCCCTTTCTCGCTATCACGCCAGGCAAATGTTCCCCTAAAACAAACTTTCTTGAACGATTTTTTTTTGGAACAGCAAATTGACTGATTTATTGGGAACTGCTACAGTGTACTCTCTCTATAGCAACTCTCCTTATAACAACTTTTTCTCTATAACAATTTTATTTTTCAGCCCTTCGTATATGTAGTGTACGTATTAAGTGTTCCATATAACAACCATTTTTGCCCTTCCCTGCAGGGTTGTTATAGCGAGAGTCCACTGTATAGAGGGAAGTGTCTATATTTTATATTAGTGCTTTATATTATTTGAGATTCTATTTATATAGGAGTGAGATATAAAGAATTAATTTGAAGGTCCTAACGTACCCTTTTCAGCATTCGTATCTCACCCAGTACAGTGGAGTCTCTATATAGCAATTCTGGTGGGACGAGCGAAAAATGTTGTTACAGGGAAAAGTTGTTGTATAGAACATTAAATATGTACCTTACATGTACGAATGGCTGGAAAAATAATGTTGTTACATAGAATTGTTGATATAAAGTGATTTGTTATAGAGAGACTCCACTGTCCTAGCACCACCTAGAAAAAAATGGTAAAGTCCTTAGTATCCAAACAAATCTGACTAACTATACACCCGTATAGGAAATGAATAAATTGAACCCATTGTTGCAGTATTAAATGTAGCCAGGGAAAATTTGTAAACAATCGTCAATCATCATGAATTTCTCACCTGGAAGTGGACCCGCCTGGTTTGCCATCGGCATATGAAATAATTTAAATATTACACAATTAATTCTCAACTTGTTTCGATTGTCCAAAAAAGAAAATATGTGCCACCATCCAGCTCTGAAGCAATTACAGTCGATTCCCTCTATACCGGGCCTCTCTATAACAGTTTTCCCACTTTAACAGTGTTCACAAACCCGCCCGAGAGATTTACAGTGAACTCTCGCTATAACAACCCCGAAGGGAAGGGGAAAAATGGTTGTTATATGGAAAAGCTGTTATATGGAACATTTAATATGTACAATGCATATACATACGAAGGGCTGCAAAATAAAGTTGTTATAGAGAAAAAGTTGTTATAAGGAGAGTTGTTATAGAGAGAGTCCACTGTACCATGACAATGTCACTCTCTATAACAGTTTTCTCCATTACAGTTTTTTCTCTATGAAAGGAAAGTTTCAAATCCCCCACCATTAAGGCTCTCTCCCTATAACGGCTTTAAGCCACGCCTTCGCATATTTCTCTCTCGATAACGGTTTTTGTACTAGCTTTGAATCCCCCGCCGCTTAGCCTTCTTCTCTATACCGGTTGTAGGCCACGTCTTCGCATATTTCTCTCCCTATACCAGTTCTCCTTTAATTTTGAATCCCCCGGTATTACTTGATTTTCACTATAAAGATCTTGCATTATCCCTTATATTGGCTATTATCTATAAAGGTTAAATGTAGGTGCCTTTTGCTAGACCCTTATAGAGACAGTCGACTGTATTGCCATTCAGTTATGAAGCAATTACTGTAGAGACGAGCTCACTTGCCAAATACAGCGGAGTATCTATGCAGTGGAGTCTCTCTATAACAAGTCTCTTTATGGCCATATTTCTCTGTAACAATATGATTTTTCCAGCCCTTCTTACATGTGAACTGCATATTTATTGTTCTGTATAACAACATTTCCCTGTAGCAATATTTTTCGTTCTTCCCTTCAGAGTTGTTATATAGAGACTCCACGGTATAACAGCTCTGAAGGGAAGGGCAAAAAATATTGTAAACGGGAAATGTTGTTATATACGACATTAAATGTCCACCTGACATACCAACGGCTGGAAAAATAATGTTGTTACAGAGAAATGTTGTTATAAAGAGACTTGTTATAGAAAGACTCCCCTGTAAAGCATTTGTTTGATTGCATAAATTTGTCTCCGTTTTTAAATTTGAATTTTTGTATGCTAATGTATCTATACAATGGAGTCTCTGTATAACAACATTGAAGGGAAGGAAAAAAATATTGTTACTGAAAAATGTTGTGATATGAAACAATAAATATGTATTGTACATGTACGAAGGGCGGAAATAATAATATTGGTATACAGAAATGTTGGTATAAAGAGACTTGTTGTAGGGAGACTCCCCTGTACAGTGAAGTCTCTCTATAACAAGTCTCTTTATAACAGCATTTCTCTGTTACAACTTTATTTTTCCAGCTCTTCGTACATGTAAGGTGCATATTTTATATTCTATATAGCAACATTTCCCTGTAACAATATTTTTTGCCCTTCTCTTTGCGGTTGTTGTATAGAGACTCCACGGTATATGTCCGTATTATGTATATATAATTGTGCTTACCGCGCATTAGAGTACTTTTAGAATAGTTCCTGCATTTAAGTGAAAAAAAATTGAATATTACTATTTGTTTATGTACCCGGGAAAATTTGAGCAGACAAGGATAGAATTGTAGGGCGAGATGAGAGATTTTAATCAAAATCATGTCAACGAAAAAGGTTCAATTTAGCATTAGGAGCGTTAATTACCAAATAGTTCCGCATCAGGCTTCGAGGCTCCTTCAGGTACTTGAGGGGCTCCTTCCGGTGCTTCAAGGGATCCTTTGGGTACTTCAGGGACTTCCTTGGGTACCTCGGGTACAGCCACCTACAATATATTAGAACTTGCATGAATTTCGAAATAAATTTTAATAATTTTAAGTCAATTCCGAATTTAAACAATTCTTATGAGAATAAGAATCTTCCCGGCACTGTCTGGGACATTTCAGGATTGAAAGGGTAAAAATGGGAGGAAAATAAAGTAATTTTACTACCGACATCCTCACCCCTTTCGAAAAAGGCTGAGGAATAGCTTCAATATTTGACCTAAAATATTTGTAATTTAAAAGTACGCCTACCGGATCCGATGAGCCAGCACTAACATCCGGTGATTTGACAGGTGGAGGCTGGGGTACGTCTAAACTCCATATAAAAGGACATTCAATTTAATCGAAAAAATCCAAAGAATTTAGACAATATTAAATAGCGTAAATTTGAAAACTAATTGCAATCCTTACCTCCTTTAAGGGCTTTGAGAATATCCTGTAAAAATATGGTATAGAATAGTATAAAAATTGGCACACAATTAATACAATGACTCATTAGCTGCTTGGAATTTATTTGGCGGACAATTTAGAATCAAAATCATTAATGAAAAATTCAAGTTGAAAAACGTACCGATCCCGCCGCTGCTATAGTGCCAGCCTAAGAAACAAATAAAAAAATCAATTTCCATTTAAAAATGTTCTTGCCGCAGCCAATTTAACGATATGGTACTAATTTTGAATATTTAATTTAAATGTATTTGACGCAAATTAGCACAGCTTACAGGCTTGGAATTTGTTGCGGAGAAGAGAGCAACCAGGCAAAACAGAACCAAATAAATATTCGACATCCTCACTGCCGTTGTATGATAACGGAGAAAATCGGACGGGATTGACGTTAGTGTGTAATAACCGTATTTAAATCACAGGGAAGACGAGATCGATTAGAACCACAAACGTGAGTTGTCAGGCTGCGAATAGATTTGCAGATATAGATCAATGAGGCATTTTTCGGACCGTCAACTGTAATATTTGTTTATTTAATTTGGCTCATAAGTCTATGTTTAAAAAATGGTACAATATGCTTTGGCTTAGTCCAAGTATTTTATTCCTCTCATAAATTCCTTTAAAATCGTCCTTGTGTTGCTCATCCCATCGCATTCCTCTCACAAAGTTCACCACAAAGATCCTGTATAAGATTCCTGTACAAATCAGTATACCAAAATTATAATTTACGAATATTATTTCACCGTTCAAATGACGACGATATATAATAAATTTCCGGATGCACCATGCCTTCGATTTTGTTTTTACTGTACGGGTCATAGCCTGGTATTTAATGTAGAAATTAAATGTGAACGGTGTGACAGAAAAAAAGGGTGATTACGTGGCATTTTACGCACGGATGCAATTTTTGTTTTAGAACTTGGCTCATCAGTTAATATGCAAAGGATGGTGCAATGCCTTGGAATAGACCAAGTATTTTCCGGTCATAAATTCCTTTAAAATAGCCTGTATACGTCTTGCTCATGTAATTACAATCCATCTAAGTTTCAACACAAATCCTGCAAGCTTTCTCTGTTATAAATTAATCTTTTAATCAATAAATTAAAAAATGCACAAGCATCATTTTGCCGTTCAAATTGCGATTAAATACATATGAACCTCCGGTTGCAACAAGGCTTCAATGGCATTTTTTCTCCTGTACAGTGGAGTCTCTATATAACAGCCCTGAAGGGAATGGCGAAACATATTGTTACATGGAAAAGTTGTTATGTAGAACATTAAATATGCAGCTTATATGTAAGAGGGGCTGAAAAAATAATGTTGTTACAGAGAAATGTTGATGTAAAGAGACTTGTTATATAGAGACTTCACTGTATACGTATCAAAAGCATGGTAGTTCGTGTATAAATTCAGTAAATAGTACCTAAATACATCCCTGGCTTCTGTATAAATATATGTATGCATACCTAGACGATAATATTTTATGTGCAGGGATACAATGCATAAATTGTTCATTGAACTCTTTGCCAGTATGAACCAAATCTTTAGAGTGGACTCTCTCTATAACAACTCTCGTTATAACAACTTTTTCTCTATAACAACTTTATTTTTCCGCCCTTCGTATATGTAGGGTACATATTAAATGTTCCATATAACAACTTTTCCATATAGCAACCATTTTTGCTCTTCCCTTCAGGGTTGCTATAGCGAGAGTCCACTGTATTCTGTGGAGAAATTCAGTGTGGATATTGCGTACAAGTTTAAATACAGATTTAATTATATTTTTATGAAAGATCTATTTTGGAGAATTTTTCTGCGAATAATTTACAGAAATACTTTTTAGTATCAATTGTTTAGCTACTGTTTGTGCCATTAACATTTATTTAGCTAATCCTTTTTATTAAAGGCTATCTAATATGTACATGGGATGCAAGTTTTCACACATTAAATATATACACACTACAGTGGACTCCCGCTATAACAGGCATGAAGGGAAGGACAAAAGTGGTTGTTATGTGGAACATTTAATATGTACACTACATGTACGAAGGGCTGGGAAAAAAATATAAGGAGAGTTGTTATAGAGTCCATTGTATACGTGAAAATGGGACAAAAAAATTAAATTCCAGAAAGTGCACATGTCCTGCATTTTTTCATTGGAATCCGAACTTATGCATGGCATCTTTTGGTCACAAAGTCAGGCCTCGAAACTGTTTATATTTCGATTATTTTTTATATATCGTATTCAGATAATTGATTTTTGTTCACAGGAATTAAATACCGGAAATGACTGAAAGCCTGGTGTATCATTTGATATATTTTATTTCTGTACAATGTACCATGAAACGATATGCAATTGATCTAGCAAAGGCTTCATACATCAAAAATGGTTTTAAATTATTGTAATATTGGACTTGTATTGAATATTGAAATTTTATTCATATTGAAAATTAATTAAATTACAAATGGACGGAAATGTGCTGAGACAATAAAAATGTATCGGTGTTGACAATAAAATGGAATTCGTAGTTGATTTCCCACCCTGTGCAGTCCCTCTGGGCCAATGTCCCCTAGACGTCCTTGGCTGAAAAAAAAAAATTAAATATTAAAGTCGACCGTCTATATAGTGGTCTCCCTTATAACAGTTTCCTGTCTCACTACCACACAAGGCAAAAAATTCTCCCCTCAAAAATCTTTCTTTACCGATTTTTTTTTGGAACAGAAAATTGGCTGACTTATGGGGAACTGCTATAGAGGGAAGTGACCATATTTATTTTAGGGTTTAATATTATTTTATATTCAATTTATGCATTATGGTGAGACATGTAAATAATTCTTTGAAAGATTGCAACGTACCGTTTCTCCCATTCGCCATCTCATTTACCATCTTCAGTAAAAAAATATTTAAAAAATATTTAGAATATAAAATATTTATAAAAACATTTGTAAAATACTTAATATTAAAAGAATATTACTGACTATGTATACATTCGCATAGGAAATGAATATATTGAACAAATTATTGTCGTAGTATTAAATAACCAGGAAAAATTGGGTGTAAACAATCGTAAATAATCCTGAATTTCATACCTGCAACGTTAGCCCCGGCTTTTGCCTTTTGTACATGAAATAATTTAAAAATATATACACAATTAGTTGTCAACTTGCTTTCATTGCCCAAAAAAATAAGAAAATATGTATCATCATCCAGCTACAGTGGAGTCTCTCTATAAAAAGTCTTTTTATAACAACATTTCTCTGTAACAACTTTATTTTTCCAGCCCCTCGTATATATAAGGTGTATTTTATGTTCCATATAACAACTTTTCTCTGTAACAATAGTTTTCGCCCTTCCCTTCAGAGTTGTTATATTGAGACTCCACTGTACAGGAAACAATTACTTTCGAGACAAGCTCACTTGCCAAATAAAACATTTGTTTGGCTCCATAAATTTGTTTCCCTTATTAAATTTGCATTTTAATCTATCTACAGTGGAGTCTCTATATAACAAGTCTCTTTCTAACAACATTTCTATATAACAACGTTATTTTTTCCGCCCTTCGTACATATAAAGTACATATTTTGTGTTTTATATAACAACATTTCCCAGTAGAAATAGCTTTTCCTCTGCCCTTCAGTGTTGTTATAGAGAGAATCCACTGTATTAGTATATGTATGTGATTTCAAATAATTGTGCTGACCACATTCAAAACTCCTTTAAACGCGGTCATACCCACTTTCTCACCTGGTAAATCACAAAAATTGAGAGGATATTAATATTCCTTTATGCACCCGGATAAAATTCAAAGAGACAAAGATACAATGTTAAGACGGAATTTGGAATTTTAACCAAAACAATGTCAAAGAAAAAAGTTGACATGTCAATTAGGAGCCTAAATTACCCGCATCAGCTGTACCAGATGCACCGGGCGTTTTGGGTGGATCGGCCTGGGGTACAGCGGGTAGCTGAGGTGCCTAAATGGCGTACAACATATTAGAACTTGTATGAATTTAGAGATAAACCATTTTGAGTCAATTACGAATTAACAAATTCTTATGAGAGGAAAACTATCCCGGCACTGCCTGGGAGATTGCAGGGCTGAAGGGGGAAAATGGGAGGAAAATATTTTTACTACTCACATGCTCACCCCTTCCGAACAAGGGTGAGGGAGAGTCTCAATACAGTCGACTCTCCCTATACCGGCCCTCCCTGTAACAGCACTTACTCTATAACAGAAGCGCAGAATCCCCCCTACAGCTTTACCATGTACAGTGCGCTCTTTATAAGAGCACTCCCTATAACAGCAGCTACTTTATAGCCACAAGGTATTTTCTTCCCTCGGTCCCATTCCTCTCACTATAACAACATTCTCCCTATAAGAGCATTAGCGCCTAAGTCAGGCATCCCTTCAACATTAACTTTTTCTTAATACAAGCCCCGGAACTTTATACGAGCACAAATTTATTCGTTTCTCACTAAAATGTAAATATTTCCGCCCGATTTTGTAAATATTGTTAGAATTTGGAAAATCATCAAAGTTAAGCCTGAAAATAATCTAAATTAATTATTATTATTTTTTTGGTAACTAATTCTCTATAGCAGGAGTTCGTATTAAGAGCATTTTTTCTGGTGCAGATAGGGTGCTCTCATAGAGAGAGTCGACTGTATTTGAGCTAAAATGATATGTATAATTAATGTAAAAGTACGCATACCCCAGGTGTGTCTTGTGATTTCAACTCTAAAGTCCACAATAGAATACATTCAATTTATTTGAGAAAATCCAATGAATTTAGACAATATTAAAGTGCATAAATTTAGATACTACTTGGAATCTTTACCTGCTGCCGCCCCTTCAATCACCTGTGAAAAATATTGTATATAGTGTATAAACATGTGATGGCACACAATTAAAACAATTAAGTCCTCCTAAGCTACTTGGCATTTATTGGCGGAGAAGTTAGGACAAAAATCATGGATAAAAAATGCAAGTAAAAAAACGTACCTCTGCTAACCCTACTGCTGGACCCGCCTAATAAACATTAAATACAAATAAAAATGAATTCGGATTTAAAATTTGTCTTGTCACAATCCATTTCAAAACAGCCTTGTAATTTAAAAAAAATTAATTTAAATGTATGTTGCTCAAAATAACACAGCTTACAGGCCTTGCATTTGCTACCGAGAAGACAGCAACCAGGCAAAACAGAACCAAATAAGTCTTCCACATCCTCACTGTCGTTGTTTAATAACGGAGAAAACCTGATGGGATTGACGTTAATTTGAGTGTATTAATTGTATCTAAATCACAGGGTAGACGAGAGCGATTAGAACCACTGGATTAGGATTAGGATTAATCCAATACCAAAGCAAATATGAGTGGTCGGCTCACAAGTGCTGCTTATATAGTCCAACCAGGCATTTGCTGACCAATTACATATTTGTTTATTCACTTGGCTCATCAGCGAATATAGAAAATATGGCGCAATGCTTTGGATTAGTCCAAGTATTTTATTCCTCTTATAAAATCCCTTTAGAATAGTCCTGGTGTTACTCATCTCATTACAGATTTCTTATGACGTTCAGCACCAAGATCTAGCATAAGATTCATGTATAAATCAAAATACCAAAAATAATTTATAGGCATTCTTTACCCATTTAAATGGCGAGGACAGAATATTTCCGGATGCACCATGACTTTATTTTGTTTTACTGCACGTGTTACAGCCTGGCATATAATGTAGTAATTGAGTGTGAATGGATGTGTCAGCAAAAAGGGATGATTACGTCCTTCGACATTTGAATAAACAGCAATATTTTAGTACTCAGAAATAGTTTGTACTCTGGGTTATTGCCCCACCATTAATGGAGACAAAAGAGAAAAATCTTAGGAATATTAAGGAAATAAAAAAAACCAGAGGAAAATGGACGAAAAAGAGAATAATCCGAGGAAAGTGGAGAAAAAAGAGAATAATCCGAAGAAAATTAAGAAAAAGAAAAAAATAGAGACAAGCAGAAAAATGAGAAGAAAAGGAGAAACATCAGAGGAAAATTTAATTAGAGAAAAGGAGACAGAAGAAAGTTTGAGAAAAGAAGAAAAAACTGTGGAAAATTAAAGAAAAGAAGAAAAATTAAGGAAAAGAAGAAAAATTAAAGAAACATCAGAGGAAAATTAAAGAAAAGAAGAAAAATCAGAGGAAAGGAGAAACATCAGAAGAAAATTAAAGAAAAAAGAAAAATTAGAGCAAAGGAGAAACATCAGAGGAAAATTAAAGAATAGAAGAAAAATTAGAGAAAAGGAGAAAAACCAAAGGAAAATTAAAGAATAGAAGAAAAATTAGAGAAAAGGAGAAAAACCAAAGGAAAATTAAATTATAGAAAAGGAGACAAATCTGCGCAAAATTAAAGAAAATAGAAAAATTAAAGGAAAAAAATTACGGAAAAGCAGAAAAATTAGAGGAAAATTAGAGAAAAGGAGAAAAATCAGAGAAAAATTTAATTATAGAAAAGGAGACAAATCTGCGCAAAATTAAAGAAAATAGAAAAATTAATGGAAAAAATTATAGAAAAGCAGAAAAATCAGAGGAAAATTAGAGAAAAGGAGAAAAATCAGAGGAAAATTAGAGAAAAGGAGAAAAATCAGAGGAAAATTAGAGAAATGGAGAAATATCAGAGGTAAATTAGAGAAAAGGAGAAAACCGTGCCTGTCAAGGACCTTATTCAAAATTTATTCCATTTCCAAATATCATACAAAACTGTCCAAATAAAGGACAATCTTGCCTTTACGCAGGACATTCCCTTACGAACAAATTTGACACCAGTTTTCAATTGAATTTCATGGCATTACCCAAATGTGCCTCACACCAATTGTGATCACCTAAATTCAGGTGTTAAATTTGTCCCAATTCCTCCATTGTGAATGTTGTTGCCCGTCAAATTTCCCGGTTCATATCATCTCTTCAATGCTAAATGCCCGAAGGATTCTGGGGAAGGAGAAAAAAATTTCTATTATGAGTTCCCCATTTTTTTCCATACCATTCAAATACGGGCCAAATTTTATTATTTCTCCTTCTATACTCTCGTTTATCCCCAGAAAAATGCTATCCAATTTGCGTGAGACGCTTTCTCCTTCACAAAGAATTGGGATGGGAAACGTGTGCCAAACAATTCTCGGCTTACCCCACCTGTATAGCATAAATATAAGGCCTTATAATGTATAGGTATAGCATTAGATTTCCATGCAGAAACAATGGGAGGGATGAGACGTGTGGTGAAAACGAGCCTTTTTTGCCGCAGTCCTTTCTATTGTTCTTGTTTCTGAAGGAGAAAGGGATAAAATAAAAAAATACACAAAATAACACATTCATGGAATTAGAACAAGTGGAAATCGAAGGAACCGCAATAGAATTGTCTTTCTCTTTCTTTCTATTCTCTTTCTCCCTCCATATGTACTCAAGTATTTGAATGCTTCGAATAAAAATGATCTTCGCGCCCATTCTACTTCTGATACAATGCCAGGTAATAATGCTTTTTCTTTCCTCTCTTTCTCTCTCGGCTTCTCCTTTAATCCCTAGATTTTTTCTCTTTGTTCTTCTTTGTACTTCCTTTCTTTCTCCCTCGTTCTATTTCTATTTCTTCTAATTTTCTCCTCTATTTACTTTAATTTTTCTTCTCTTTATTTTAATATTCTCTTTGGTCTACTTTAATTTTTCTTCTCTTTATTTTAATATTCTCTTCGGTCTACTTTAATTTTTCTTCTCTTTATTTTAATATTCTCTTCGGTCTACTTTAATTTTTCTTCTCTTTATTTTAATATTCTCTTCGGTCTACTTTAATTTTTCTTCTCCTTTTTGTATTTTATCTTATATTGTGTTTCATTTTTCTTCTCCATTTTTAGTTTTTCTTGTATTTTCTTTCATTTTTTTTTTGGTTTTATTTTCTCTTCAATTTTATTTCATTTTTTTCTCTCGTTTTTATTTTCTCTTCAATTTTCATTTTTCTTCAGCTTTTTAGTTTCTCTTCAATTTTATTTCATTTTTTTCCCTCGATTTTATTTTCTCTTCAATTTTCATTTTTATTCTGCTTTTTAGTGTCTCTTTAATTTTCTTTAATTTTTTTCCTCTGCTTTTTAGTTTCTCTTTAATTTTCTTTAATTTTTTTCTTCTGCTTTTTATTTTCTCTTTAATTTTCTTTAATTTTTTTCTTCTGCTTTTTAGTTCCTCTTTAATTTTCTTTAATTTTTTTCTTCTGCCTATTATTTTCTCTTTAATTTTCTTTAATTTTTTTCTCTAGTTTTTATTTTCTCTTCAATTTTCATTTTTCTTCTGCTTTTTAGTTTCTCTTCAATTTTATTTCATTTTTTTCCCTCGTTTTTATTTTCTTTCATTTTTTTCTCTCGTTTTTATTTTCTCTTCAATTTTCATTTTTCTTCTGCTTTTTTATTTTCTCTTCAATTTTCATTTTTCTTCTGCTTTTTTAGTTTCTCTTCAATTTTCATTCCTGTTTCTTCTCCTTTTTTTTTGTTTCTCCACCATTTTCTTTTATTTTTTATCTGTTTTTATTTCCTCTGTTTTATTTCATTTTTCTTCTCGCTTTTATTTGCTTCTCAATTTTCTTTCGTGCTTCTTCTCCTGTTCTTATTTTCTCCTCAAATTTCTTTCATTTTTCACCGCCTGTTTGTATTTTCTTTCAATTTGTTTCTCCAGTTTATGTTATCTCTTGTATGTCCTTTCAATTTCCGTCTGTTTTTACTGTCTCCTCTATTTTCTTTAAATTTTCGTTTTTTTTATATTTTTTTCTATATTTTATTTTAATTTACTTTTGTTTTTATTTTCTCTTCTATTTTCGTTGATTTTTTTCTCGTTTTGTTGATTTCTCCCCTATTTTCGTTGTTTTTTTCTTCCTTTTATTTTCTCCTCTATTTTCTTTGTTTTTGCTTTTCTTTTTCCATTTTCTCCTCTATTTTCTTTGATTTTTATTCTCCTTTTGCATCCGCCTTTTTTCTCTTCTGCTTCTCCATCTCATCCTTCCTCTGATTCCTCTACCTCTGTCGTCTCTTTGTACCTCTCATTGTTGTGTACGGGAGACAAAGAGCAGAATTGGAGGTGCTACCCCATTAGGAATTCATGTATGGTGCAGATACTTATCTTCCTCCACTTCCATCTTGTTGGGACCATCCAAAAAAAATATTCTGTGTATAAGATTGAAACCCCCAAAAAAGCACTACTAGGCACGAGGGAATCTAAAATAGGGGAAAGCGGAGGTAGAAGGTGCTTCCGAATTTTTCTTCCCTCTCTTGCATCCCCTATGGAGGGAAAAATAAGATGCCTAGGAGGAAGATCAGCACTTGGGTAACAAGGTATATATGAAAATATGGGTCTCTAGAGAAATCTCCTCACCAATGGCTACATTCTCTATTATGTATGCCTTATACATTTTCTGTCTTCGTCTCTCTCTCTCTCTCTCTCTCTCTCTGTATCGTCCTTTCTCTCTCACTCACTCATCCCGGTGTACATTTATTCAAGGGGAAATCTCTTCTCCCTCACCCTCAACTTCCCCACCACACAAGTGTGTATTAAAAGGAAGAGGCTTTCCCCCTATTGTTCCCTTCGCGGAGTGAAAGCCAAAGGGGAGAAAATGAAAATGTAGACACACACATACAAGAGATTCTGTGAGGGGAAAAGTGTGAGGGTGTGATGAAAAAGTTGGCTTTTCTCCCCTCATCGTCCTCCAGCTTATCCTTTTCCTTGTATCTCTTGCTCTCTTTCTACACTTTTTCTAAACCATGTTTTTGCATGGGTTATTTTTTCCTCATGTTTTCTTCCCTTTTGGATTTCTATTTTCCTCATGTTTTCTTCCCTTTTGGATTTCTATTTTCCTCTTTATTTTTGTTCCTATTTTCCTCTTTGTTAATGTTCCTAATTTTACAATTTCCTTTTTATTGCTCTTCTCTCTTCCCGCCTTCATTGTTGTTTTCTCGCCAATTTTATGTAACTTTTCTCTCTCTCCCGTTGTCTCTTCTTTTATCTTGCGGCATGCTTTCTCTCCCGGTTTTGCCCTTTGTTTCTCTGGCTTTTTCGTCACCAAATGCTATTTGTTTAAACTTTTTTCTGCATGTTTTTTCCCTTTCTGTGTCTCGCTATTTTATCATTTATTCCTCATTTTCTCCCTCTCCTTTATATCACTTATCTCCCAATATCTTTCATACGTTGCCGATTTTCTCCCTCTTTATGTTTTATATATTTGTATTTTATTTTCTCTTCATATGTTTCGTAGTTTTTTCTCTCTTTTGCTTCAGTATTTCTCTCGCTTTTCTCTCCATTTATCTCTTATATTTCTACACTTTCTCTTAAATTTTCTCTTACTTTCTCCTTATTTCTTTTATTTTATCCTTAATTCTCTTATTTTCTCCTAAATTCTCTTATTTTCCCCTGAATTCTCTTATTTTCTCCTGAATTCTCTTATTTTCTCCCTATTTATTTTATTTTCTACTGAATTCTCTTATTTTCTCTTCATTTACAGTTTATTTTCTCTCACATTTCTCCGTCTTTCTTTTGATCTGTTTTATTTTCTCTCACATTTCTCCGTCTTTCTTTTGATCTGTTTTATTTTCTCTCACATTTCTCCGTCTTTCTTTTGA
>JAQGBT010003429.1:0-19649 GCA_034698585.1 Disparrhopalites patrizii | reverse complement strand
TTTCTTGGGGATGACCGGGATGGGATGATTCATGTGAATAAATGCTTAAAGCCAGTATGACGAGAGTCTGACGAAATACCTGGGCGCACTTTGCTCAGAGAATCTCCCTCATGAGTCACTTGGCAGTGGTAACCCATACGTGTACTTACATCTTCCCATCAATGTTCTGTAGGTCAACAATCCATGACCATATCATTTTTTTTACGTACCAGTTTGTTGACAAACAAATCCAAGTACCTACGCAGTTTTTTCAAAACGTAGGTAGACGTATAAAAAACATGGGAATTCTTCCAACTGAAACGTTTCTCCATCGCTTGCTTTCAGAAACGCACTGAAAAATCAAAAGCCTTGGCATGGAACTTGTATATATAGCTATATAGGTAAAGGCATTCTTGGCTGAAATCTTTCTGGTGTATACACGTAGGTATACATATGGATGTGTGCATGAGTCATAAGAGAAATCTCCAAAAAAATTTTAGATCCATCGGCATTTGGTGCTTAATTCCCTCTTGCAACTAAAAAATGGACATTACATCTCATATGACAGTATAAAGGGCCGGATAACTTCCGGTCATTTTTGCATGTAAAAATAAAAACCATTGTGGGGGAAGCGTGGAGAAAGTCTTTTTTATTGAGGACAAAGTTCACGGAGCAAATCAACAAAATTAAGTTCATCAAACTACTGCATGAATGTCTGTAGTTCCTGCCTATTGAGAGCGATCATATATAGGAATTATCAAGTGGAAGTTTGTATGAACATATGCGATAATTACGCCAGACCCTCAAACCCTTCATTGTTTGACTGTTTCTGCACTTGTATACACATACAAATGTATTTATGAAGCTGAAAAACGTTTTTCAAGTATGCGGCTTTAATGAGCATTCTGCATTTTGTGCTTCCATGTGCAGAATCTGGTTAACCTTCGGTATGCATGATTGTTCGAGTGGTCGTACATAGTTTAATTGTGGATCTAGTAAAAAAAATACACTTTATTATAAAAAATAATGATTATAACATGTTGGAATTGTACTATGCAACGGTTGTGTGGAATGGATGTAAAGCCGGAGTGAAAAATATAATCACGAGCTTCCATGTTCTAATTATAAAAGCTCTACTTGAATTGAAAGCCACATCCTGTACTTTTGTTGGGATCAGAAATGTTAATTCAATGGAATTCGAACTGCTGAGGCATGCATGGAGCTCGTGATCGAGATTAAATTATATGCATTTGTCTTCATGCTTTTTTTTTGCTGTGTTTTTTGCTAAGAGGACAAAACAATTTCAAGCTGTGTGTAGTGTAGAGATTACATAAAATGTGCATTCATGAGGGCATTAATTGTACTATTTTTATACCCTCTTTGAATGACACAGATCCAAGGAATTAAATACAAAATTATGGGAATTTAAATTTGAAGGAAATTTAAATATTATCTGTAGTACTGTAAATCTATGTATACAATACGTTGGCCTCCATATTTTCATTCATATTTGAGGGAAGTGCACATTTAAATGCAATCAGTCAATTGCTTTTGACTCTGTCGAATCCCATGAAAAAAACATAGGTATTACCTTATGGAACTTTTTCGTGGTTGAAAAAAGTAAATATTTGACTTTCTGGTATCAATTTCCCCTGGGAAAGCAGTTTTATTGTTGTAAAAAAAAAAATAATTTTGAACAAAGTATATACAATGTTCTAGCCGGAAAAGGGAAAATGAGAGGGGGAAAGATACAGAACTGATTTTCCAACCATTTTCATATCCACTTCCGCTTTTCAGTTATTTACAATTCGTCATTCGGTTAGTGGTCTAATCCTTGCATACCAACGACTTTCGGAGGTGCTTCTAACTACTCAGGTAAAGCAATAAAAATAATGAAGGAGCAAGAGTTTATTTACTTAAAAAACATGCTTATTGCTAAATGCATGTAGGTGTGCACAACTGTAACAGAAATGTTAGAAGTAATAAAATATTCAAAAAGACATGGATGGGTCGATTGTGATGATGAGTACCTTTCCTAGGAATAATCGCATGGTATTGAGTAGAGGTTTTGTAGAGGTATCATAAAATAACATTTTATATAATCTCCCTCACACACTGTCACCCCTTTGTCCTTGTTCAGTTATTTCTACCATAAAATATTCCGAATTCCCACGAAGCAACCCTTTCTGGCGAATCGGTTATTATTATTGATCATATTCTCCGTCTACATAAATAATTCACAGGAAAGTCCACAAAATACCGTCGCTTTTTCTCACTCTACCAAACTACCAACGCTTTACTGACCTTTTCCATTAAAAATTCCTTGCAAACCCCAAAAGCCAAAATAACCTGCAAATATTCTGACGGTACTTTTGTTGCCTACCATTTTTTTTTTTTTTTTACATTTTATCTTTCCCTTTAAAATATTTAGCCTGAGGACTCTTTTGGGGCACGTTGGGACGTCATCATCTAACTTTCAACAGAATTTTACAATGGCTTTTTACGTCACTGCAAAAAGGATTTACAATCCCACATAACAAAGCATTTTTGCTTACGCACTTTCAAAGCCACTTTCATTTAAAACCAAAACATATATCTCTCCACAAACATTTTCCTATACATAAATCACCCAAAATAATATTACTGACAGTTATTAACGAAAAAATTCGATTTTGGCCAGAAACTTCTATGTATGCATAGTAACTTCTAGAAAGTCACTCATCCATTTCCAAAGGACAAGATATTGTGTATACACTAAACTAAATACTATTGATTGTCTCCAATATTTCTTGTCCTAACTCACCTCTCAAAATATTGTTTTTATCGATTTCCTCTTGACCCATAAATTCTTTATGCTTCAGTACATTTACGACGGTTCTTCCACAATCCTTCCACAGTCAATTCGTGGGGATCGATAATAACGCCATTAAATATTAAACCTTCCCAATATTTGGCTCTCTCAATTTCCTTCTCTCCGAAATAATAACTCCTGGAAGACTTTTGTGACATTTTCTCCTACATATGACATTTTGCACACAATAACTCCCTTCTTATGGACGAGTGCTTAAATGCAGAGGCAGTAATTACAATTATTTCCCTCCATTCCCCCACAATTGCCATAGACGGCTGCCCCTGCACCATTGAATCCCATATTTAACGACCTAGAATAAGTCCTAAAGACTGTTGCATGAGAGGTTCTGGACAAGAAAAAGGCATTTTTGCTTACGCACTTTCAAAGCCACTTTCATTTAAAACCAAAACGTATATCTCTCCACAAACGTTCTGGACAAGTCAATTACTTGTCTAGGAAATAGTACTTTCGCAGGAATTCCTTCAAAATCGTTCAGTCTACTACTGAAATGGCTAGATTCAGTGGAAAGGATGAAAATGATAAGGATGATTCTGGAGAAAGGGCTAAATCGCGAAGGAATGGTGAAGAAATGACCAATGACCACAACATGGATCTAGTCTGGTTTGTGTCTAATCCATTAGGGATGGAAATTGTACAAAATAATGTATGTACATGTATAATATTTCTACTTGCTTATGGCTTGACGGCTTTACCCATTTGTTTATTACGCATTACAGCATAGCTATTATGGCACAGACATTTTTTTCCCAAAAGGAGCAAAAAAATGTCCATGAACAGACTGACTCATGGAAGGGAGGGGGGATGCCTGTGAAGAAAAGAATATAGTTACAAAAAAAAAATTAAATTAAAAATAAATAAAGGATACAATGTATGTGGAAGGGTTTAAATGGGACATAAAGGGTTGGCCGTAAGAAGGGTGAGAAAAATGAGACACTTTAATAAGTGTGGAGGCTTTTATGACGCAGGGGCTGACGGAGCCAATGGGAATTGGCCAAGTGTGTGTGGAAATGAAGGAGTCCCGACGACATATGGCAGGGAGTTGCATCAGAATTCCCATGCTATATCATAGCTCCGACGGCCTTCCACTCTCTCATTGACAATAAGACATCCAAAGGGGTAAGAGGGAAGCACACGATCAAAAAAAGTTTTTTTTTTTCACAAAAACTTTTATTTTATTACAAAATTCTCCAAATAGTTTTTTATAATTAATGTACATATTACATTCGGTTTTTTTCTTCTACCACCGTTCTTGTGATTTGTGTGTTTTGGATATACAATAAACCCCGGATCGAAGGTAAATAATTTTCTTTTGAACTCATTTTTTTTTTTCCTTGCTAATATTTCACGTGCTTGACTTGACTTGGGTGGAATGTTCTGGTACGTTTGAGAGAATACTATGGATTAGCATTTACTGGTGAAGATTTTAACTGAAGCAGCTTTCGAGGAATATTTTCTGGAAAGTTTTTTGCTGAGATTTTCGAGGGGAGTTTTCCGAAAAGTGGTGTAGTGGGAAGAAGGAAGAGTGTGTGTGTGTAGCTATATATATTATATTATATACACTTGGATAAATGCAAGGATTGGACTTTGACACTTTGAGAATTGACATTTATTATTCTGGATTTTCTCTCATCCTTTAATTTCATGGAGCGGAGAATGACATTTTGGAAGTAGGGCAAATCTGAGGATTTTGAAAGAAGTTCCGTTATTTAATGTGGTTATGCATTATTACAATTGCATACATTGGATATAAGTGTGTATGTGAAGTATTGTAAATATGTGAGGACTTAGTGCCGTGAATATTTTCTTATTATGGAACTTTGTTCGTGACATTAAATAGTTATTAAATATGTATTATTTATTTGTCAACAGTGTGCAAAATGATATATGTCCAGCAAATAAGAAGTCGGAAGGAATCTTTGGTTCCCTTCCGTCAGGAAGGTGATGTGAAATTCGAGATCGTGGATGTGAGTACCCTGAACGGGGTAGAACTATTAGGAATGGATCCAGAGCAGTTTATTGAAGTGGTCACATCACCAGAACCGGCCACCCCGACAACTACCGTCACCACCACCACCACCACCACACCCAAAACATCATCAGAAAATTCAAGACCTAGAAAACGAGCGAAGCTGGACCATTTGTCAGTGGAGGAGAAGGCACAGCACAGGAAGATGATGAACAGGATATCCGCGCAGAGTGCCAGAGATAGACAGAAGGCTTTCATTGTACAACAGGAGAAGGCTATCAAAATTATAGCAACCGAGGTTGGTTTTCCTTCATTTATCTCACTGGTATTACTGTGCCTTTATCTTGTAGGCGTATGGGAGTTGAATGCGACCTCAGCGTAGATTTATAATGTTATTTTTTTTTTATTCTGGTATATAGCGCGATGCCCTTAGAGAAGATAACAAATCTTTGAATGCGAAGAATGCAAAACTGTCTGAGGAGAATGTGTCTCTACGAGCTTTAATTGCTGATTATGAGGAAAAACTCAAGCAAATGTCTTCAGTGATGCCGGAGGAAACCGTAGTAATTAAGGAAGAGCCTAAACCGGAGCAGGAAGCGAACGGATTCTGTGGTCCTTTTGAGCCAGCAGTGCTCAGCACTGTCCCTCTGCAGAAGGGACCGGAACTACAGCAGACGCTAGCTTTACTGTTTCTGATGTGGGCACTATCCCTATTGACTTGGACGCCCCCGAAGTCATTGAAGCCTTGGAAATTTTTTCTAGACAAATCCTCAGCCCAGAGAGCCAATTGGTCGAGCAGGTAGGTGTCATTTGGCATAATTTGGCTTTGTACTTGATGCTCTGTAGCAATATTTCCTTTCCAATGTCTTCGCCGATTTTAACGGATTTAAATTTCCTACTCAGATTATCGCCTCAGAAACTAGCAACAGAGAAGCGAGCCAGAGTATTGCAGAGCTGGGCAACAATGAAAGCGGATTTACCTGGGTAGAGAGCAGCAACGGTATTCCCATGGACGTGAGCACAAACACTTGTAGTGACCGTGATGATGACACCCAGTCTTCACATTCTGAATCCCTACCTCTGGAAGAAGCTGAATTCGGACTGTTACCTAATCCTGTGTCGCCTGTAGTCCCTACTACACCAATCCCAGAAGATGTTGAAAAGAAACGCCCGAATTTGATGATGGAAAGATTCGATAATTTCAATGCCTTTTTGGATTCCGGATTTGAAATCGCCGACTCCTGGGGCGAAGAACAATTATTCCCGGATTTAACTCTTAGGGATGATTTGTATTGATCTCAAAATGATTAACAAAAACCGCGCTGATGTAAAATATTATTAAATTTAATTTATTATTGTTAAACTTACCTGATGATGTTACAAGTAGATAAATTTCATATTATTTAAATATTCAAGGGGTATACTATACATTATACATACTAACGTTCACGTTCATTTGATTCGTACACATTAATGGGTTGTAAGCAATGTTAATTTCGGTTTATTTTGTTCTGAAGTAATATTTTTAAACTCGCTTAGTTACTAGCTATGTTATTTTCTCATGTCAGTTAAACATGATTAATTGAAAAAATCAATCAAGAAAGGACTGTAAGATAAATATTACCTCATGTGTCCTTCCGTATATTCACATATGCCACCAAATCTTTGTATTAATCTGAAAGGATTTTGTTTAGAAAGTTTCGTTATTGCAGCAATGATTTTTTTCCTCCATATTATAGCATTAGATGTAGATAGAAAGAAGTAAGTGCTTACTTTATTTACATAAAATTTTATGTAATTATACCAAATACCACCATCAGGTCGCCTTTGGGTAGTTGAGTGCCTTGCTTTCACTATTGAATGCACTTACGTGTTTTAAAATACACAGAGTGTTTGGTGGGAAAAACAGCTGTATCATTTACACTAAAAATGTGTATTCATGACAAAAATAAAAACATATAAAACTCATTATGCTACAAATTGTAATTTGTCTTCGTAATTATTGGGGTTTGGGCAGGACTTCGGTCTGGCAATGAATATGTCGGCATCCATTTTAGCCAGAATGAAAATCTCCGGCAGACCAAGGTCTGCTGGAGTTTTTTTCCATGACTCCCGGAATTGGGAGAACCCTGCAGCTGTAGGGAGTGGAAATAAGCTCGTTTTACTAAACTGAGCATACAATTCCAGCCATCCAAAGCAGTCCCAAGTCTTCCATTCTCCAACGTGAATGGAATGGAAATGCTGTCAGTTTGATCGATGAATAGATGAATACTATTTCCTGAATAGTATTGTCTGCGTTTACATATGTATGTACTGACGTTCAGGCCGTAAAGAGGAGAGGAAGTAAAAATTGGAGAGTAAGGAAATACATGCAAATAGTGGCATTTAAAATTAATTACTACACATAAGAATTTTAGTAAGCCCTCGTCAACAGACTACACGCTTTGGAGAATCTATTCCGGCCAAATGAGTGTAATTTTTTTTATTTACCATTCAAATTCTAGCATCATTAAGCAATGTTACACATAAAATCAACCAACCACTTCTGTTCATTGGGTGAAAGTTATCATTTCTACTACTTTACAGGCTGGAAATGGACAGACGAAGGCGAAGAAAGGGAAAAAGAAAGAAAGAAGAAGCGGTAAATAACTTGATTATCAACTAAATACTGCTTTAACGTATTACTATGAATATAAAGGATACGAGAAATAAAGAGACTAATTTGTTAGGCTAAATAAGATGTCACGAGACATCTAAGTTAATTGTTTAGTTTCTATTGGGCTATTGGGCATCAACCGTATATTTGTGGCTTGTCAATTTTATGGAAAATATAAATGGAATAAATTTTCATACAGAATGCATGAGTTGGTAACTGACAAATTTTTGAAAAAATTCTATAGGACGAAGAAGCAGAGAAATTTGTGACATCTTTGGCGAAGCAGCGATGACTAACGCGTACAACATCTGTCATAACGTGCAAGACCTATTATACTTCCGGGGATTTCCTTGGTCGCAGGCCCAAAAGAAGAAGTAACTTCTGGAAAGCAGCTGTTTCAACAGTAGGGACTAGGCCAAGATGAGATTGAGTAAATGCGAATATTGAAACATTTCTAGTGCACCTTGAAACTACTTGACCTTGAGCAAGTATTTCTGTAGGTGGATGCATTTATAGAAATTGGCATGTAATTGTTACACGCAATCCCTTAGTGATTAAGAAAACATGAATATTATCTTCTTTATTAGGTTACGGCATTGAGCCGAATTTCAAGTTACAACTAAGTAAACGTTGATACCGGGTTTCAGTTAACAATATTTTATTACTTTTCACGTTTTCACAAACATCCCTACGAAATAAATACATTCTATCCCTGTCCTTCAAATCGTGGAAGCATCAATTAACCAGTATTATTATTTCTTCAGGAAGCTGTGAACTGTTTTAGAAAATCAGGTTGTATTTCACTGTTACATATCTATCCCCCCACCCGCGTGACTTTCCACTAGCGTATAATCAGATACCGCCCACCCTCAATTTGCAGGGTTTCAGGCAAAATCGTCAGACATGGTGCAGTTAATTGCTACACCACAAATAGCTGGTGAGTAGTCTAACTGAACGTGCGATTAACTTCAAGATTGAAGTTTTACTCGCACGTTCTTTAACCTCAGCAACCTTTCTGTGCAGCGCTGAGTCCAGATGACTTCGTCACGGATAGTGTAGTGAATATCTACGAGGAAAAAAACAATTACAATTTATGGGGTATGTGTTCACCAAAGCATAACTCATTTGAAAAAAATAAAAATCATGCACTCACTTCAGCACAAGTGGGATGAATTCCAATCAGGTTATCAAAATCGTCCTTAGTGGCATTCATTTTGATTCCAATAGCAAACCCTTGCGTTACTTCGCCAGCATTTGGGCCCAAATAATGGAATCCAACAACGCGCTCCTTAATATTTACAAAAAAATAAAAACAAACCAATTCACATGCGCAAGCATTCTAATTTTAAAAAACGGTAACAGTTTAGCATTTAATTTGTGTAAGCATTACATTGTCTAATTTGTTGACAACCAGTTTCGCGTAGCATTTATTTTCATCTCGTTTAGGAACTACACATTCCAACGGCTGAAAATTTGTGTGGTACACTTCAATGTTTTCGGACCCATACTTTGCGTTTGCGTCTTCTTCAGACAGGCCACAACACCCATACTCCAAAGGAGTGAACACAGTCGTAGGTACTTTTTCATACTCAGTGAGAATTTTTTTTCCATTGTACAACCTCTGTTTTGTCAAAAACACATAGGTATATAAGGATTTCGTTAGTAAATAGGACCATCGTCAACTTTGTAACTTTTGCAAATATTACCTGAGCAAGCAAAACTCCTGCTTGAATAGCGACTGGGGTCAACTCGGGACGATTTTCTGCAACATCGCCAATCGCATAAATGTGGCTAATATTTGTCTGGTCTGCCTCATTTGTCAATATTTTTTCCGTTCTAAAAAAAATTACATTCATAAAAATTAGTTGTCCCCGAGATAATGTGGTTAAGAATATTTTTAATTTTTTCAAAGTATTACTTTGAACTAAGTTTGACTCCAGCTTTATCCATTTTTAAATCTGGAGTGCACGGATCTCTTCCAATAGCGAATACAACAGTATTAAATTCTTCTTCAAGTACTTCTCCCGTTTCCGTTGATTTTGCTTTTACAAGAAGTCTGGCCGGTGTACCATCTTCAATCTTTTCAATTGATATTGGAATCCAGCTCCTTAGAAACCTAACATTATGGGACTCCATATGTTCACCAATCATGTTTGCAATTTGTTGGTCAAACCCTCGCAGGAGTATGGAACGAACCTTTGCACAAAAACACGCTAAATAAATGTTACCGTATTTCATTGTTGCCGAAATTACACAAAGTTAAATATGCATGAAAGTTGCTAAATACCATAACAGTTGAATCAATCCCAATTCCGGCCAAGAAACCAGCGCATTCAAGTGCAATGTATGAGGCTCCAATACACAATGTTTTGCCGGGATGGTAAGGCAAACTGAATAGGTCATCAGATGTAATACCGTACTCCCTTGCTCCTGGAATATCCGGGTACCGAGGACGACCCCCAACAGCAATTAAAAAATCCTTTGCCGTAATTTGTTTCTGTTGCTTCTTCTTGTTTGTTGTCTGCGTCAAAAAACAAAATGTGTAGTTCCAACTAGCATCATTCTTTTTGAAACAATAACCCACAAACAGGATAATTGCCCGGAAGAAAAATTCTGATATTTACCATTAGCGTGTGCTCGTCGACAAACTCTGCAAATTCATTCAAGTAAGTAACATTCGCTTCTTTCAGTGCTACACGATAACCCCAGTTCAAAGATCCGATATGATTTTGCACGGCTTCTACAAGGGTTGGCCAATCATGAACAGCTGCAGGCAAAACATTGTTTGTAAGCTTTATCATGGCGCATGATGAGTTTACCAAAATGCTAGAGGTTAGCATAATCAACTTACGAGGTTCCTGAATTTTCCAACCAAAGGTTTCTGCATCACTGAGCGCTTGTCCTAAAAGTGCCGACTGATGCATTAATTTTTTCGGTATGCACCTAAGTTTTGGGCAGAGAATGAGAATAGGTATATAGAATTAGTAACGAAAATGGTACTCAACAAAGTATACTGTACTGTATCAACTATTACGAATTTTCAAAGATAGATTAACAGGTCTAATTACCCAACATTAACGCAGGTTCCTCCCAGCCCCCAAGTAGTTCCAATTGGAGTAGCTTTCACGAAATCGCAAACTGCAACTTTTCTACCCAGCCTGGCGGCTGCCTGGTAGTAATTTTAAGTGTACACATAAATTTACGAATAAATGAATGTATGGATTTAATGTTACTGATCTGAAATTTTAAAATATAGAAAGTTCGGGTGTGCCAACTGCCAACCCACTGATCTTACTTTGGACGCCGCGAGTCCTCCAGATCCTCCACCCACAACTATTAAATCGTAGTCGTACGGATGTTCCGGTGGGGCCCCATTCTCAATGCCCAGCAACGGGAGCAGTTTCTTCTGCTCATGGAATTTAAAGGTGTCGTCGCAACCGCCTATATGCTGCCCACGAACGAAAACGTTGGGAACAGTTGACATGCCGGTGCGTTGCTTGAGCGCATTTTGTAATAACGCGGCTTCATCTGTAGTAATTAAAAATATAATACTGAAATATGACATAATTTGTGCCTGGGGGCAAGTAAATACAATATGTAACAGAACACAGAAGATCTTAAATAACGGAGCAAAATGTCTTGCTTGACAAAATATTCGGGTGTAAAAGTTGTGGCTTCACCTGTACAGTGCTTAATGTCACCACACACAGTCATAGAGTTTCCCATTGTCACAAATCACTTTAACCAACACCATGGTGTTTAAATTGAATGAGACATTTTATCAGTTACTTTGTCTTTGTGGACAAGAAAATCATTCCTACAGTTTTTCTCACCACCTGCGGTGGAATATTTATTCACTGGAGTGAGCGCATACTGTTACGTGTACTAGAAGAATACCTCTTCCGCTACCTTGTACATGAGACACGGGAGTTCAAACACCTACTTCCCATTTTGTGCATTTTTATGACACGCAACTCCATGTGGTTTTTCTCTGTCAATAATTTCAGTGTATTCACACAAATATCGATCGAGTTTGTATGCATACTCTATACATACACGGAAGATGTAAACAGCTAAAAAGACATGTATAAAATTATAGGTCACAGTCTTTTCGTAATGTTGTACATTCGCGACTTTGCCTCACTTGTACGTTGCATGTTAGCAAAAATAAAATTCTTCTGTCTATTTACATTTATGGTCTATGCCGTCTATGGCCTATATTTGTGATAACATGCATCATGATAGGAGTAGATAGTTTTCTTCAATCATATTAATTTAATAAGCTAAACTGACCATTAATTACAATGCTTACCTTTGTCAATGATATCCAGTTCCAAGGCGTAGAATGGCGTATTCAATTCATTGAATAGTCCTTTAACCTAAAGACAAATAAAATATTTTTAATTTTTTTCAAATTCCCTGTCGTGGGGGAGCTTTTGTATAAATCAAAGGAAACCCAAATTAACTCCGTAAACGACATTCAGCAGCATAAATTATATGTACATCTATTCTTTTCCGCTTCACAGTGAAATGGTATGCTTGTAATATATGCTGTGACTTTCACTAATTCCGCCCACAATTTATTTGTTGACTACGTAGGTAGGAATCATTAATATCAGGTGTGCAACCAAACTTTGGTGGCAAATGTTCACTCAACCCTAATCAATGTATCTGCTACGTCCTACGCATACAGATATACATACATACATATTTTCTTAAAAATACGGAATATGCCTTGTCCTTGGTATGACAACTAGCTTTTGTCACCCATATTAACTATCTTTAGAGTTTATTTAGAATCAGCCTCAATGCATCGAAATTATATGCCCCTCTCATTTCCTCGCCATACAAACCTCATCACAAATAATCCTGACGAAGGATAACTAAGTCAGTATATCGTCGACCTCAGCAGCTACCGGTCATGTTCAAACAATAGCATTAAATAGAAATTTCGACGAAATTTTTGTTCATTATACATGTAGATTAAAGGTATTCATGAATGGAACATCTAGTAGTTGACACGTAGTGAGCTGGCTTTCGGGCGGTGGCTTTGACGGGGCTCTGTTTGTATTTGCAGGTACATTATATTGTACTAGATAAGATAACCTTGCTTTGCTACGGCCACCAAGAATAATCATTGCCACGGATATTACCGACAACGACAATTAACCCCTTGTCCCGATCACAGGATTCTCAAGGTCAAGGATGCCAGCGTTTATAGGTATTGAAACTTAGAAACAGACGATTTAACGGTAAATCTTGAGTTGACTTATAACCTCTTCTGGAATTATAAATTTAACTCTTCAAGTTTTAAATTCAATCTCCTGCTAAACAATTGCCAAGGTTTACTGAAATGGAAATTCCCAATAAAAGCAGCAGAAACTAATCCAGGATTCAATGTCCTTACGAAATTACTTCATTTGCAACTGTCCAATATAATGTTAACTGTTAACAGTTATATAAACACACACACACAACTCATTGTCTCCCCTCAGCATGGTTAAAATGATTAAAAAAACAGAAACCACATCACTGTAGCTGGGTATTCGGATTCAACTTCTCAAATCTTAGAAATAGAATATGAATATGATTACAAAACCCACGACAATAACGTACAGTCAACAAATCAAGTGAATTCCTATTCCCGAAAAAATGCAAATACATCAGATATTAAATTTCAACGAACCTTTTTACAAAAAGGGCAGTAGGTCTTACTGAAGATTGTAACCGAGTTGGCCTTGATTGCCTCTTCAATTCTACTTGCGGCATCCGTTGGCTTCATAGTTGGTGCCATAACGGGGCAATATCTATGGAAATTGAAACTTGAAATTTGGTAACCAGTTCTAGAAATACTAAAAGGCTTGACACGGAGAGCACATTTTACTAACGACTCCACAGCATACAACATTGACTGCAAAGTGCAAAGTTCTCCGATCTGTTAAATTGAAAACCAACACCTTGATTTAGTACACCCCTGTCCCTGCAGGCAGACAGGAGGAGTGGGTGTAACTTGAAATATAATTGTATATTTTATTACTTCATGGCGAATCAAACAGGTAATAAACACAATTACACGGAATATGATCTATCCATTAATACTTGTTACAGGAGAATTGAGAATGATTATGAACTGTACTTACCACAGGGCCCAATCAAGGTTAGCAAAAAAATGCTTATCATCAAAAAAATATACGTTTTAAATTATCTCTGACGACAGCTGACTCGCAGCATTTAAATAGATAGTTGTATTTTATAATAATGACTATAAAATAAATACAAAAAAAAATGTATAGTGTTTTATTTGCTGGTCTCGTGATATTAATCCGTTGGTATGATTTTGTCTGACTCAATGTGAAAGAACAGACGAAACGGAACACTTCGGGAAAATATATTGCCGCCTGCCGCTCTTTCGCCATTCTATATGCTGCCTATTTTGGCATGGTGCAAAAAGGAGCGCGAAGGGTCGCATTCGTACGAAGCACCCCATCGATCCCAAAGAAGGCACAAAACATGACCCAGGAGACATTATATGACCCCTTGCAAGAGAGAATCTGACCTCGTGACCTCTTATTTTTGTTAAATTTAATGGAAGGTGTATATGGTTAATGTTTTTGAACCTAAAACTATCAACGCTTTGGAATCTTTGGAATGTCCGAACCACACTTTTGGCGTTAGTTGTCCTTCTGATAAAAACAAAACGTTTCATGAATCACATGTGATATCTGATATCAATCAATTACTGAAAGATATTGAAAGCTTCTTATCACACATTGTGATTATCTGAGTTAATGAGAAGATCATCTTGAAAAGTTTATGGAAAAATGGAAAACGCCGATTTCGAGTGGCATCCCCTGACTCGACCAGGCCATTCAAACATTCAAACATGGTACTTTCATGGGGTGAGATTAAATAGTTGCCAATTTATTTTCCATAAAACTCCAGGGTTATCAAACGTTTGTATTTTGTTTGTTTCTATTTTTGTCACATGCAATTGCAAATCACTGGCAATACAATAGCATGTTAAAATACTGATTTAGGCAAAGTCACTGTTATGGAATGCGTATCGAAGGTGCAACATCCAAGCGCTTACACCTATTTACTTGGGCAATTGGGAAAAACTCGTGTAATTTAATCAACCAATCAATTCCAATTCCAGAGCTGGAATTGAAATTGAATTCTTCCTCGCTTGTGGGTGTGAATGTGATATGTGAATGCTTAAAATTTCATTCGATTGCAAGATTATTATTTATGGTATTTTTCCATGTGTAAGATTTCTTTCAATCAGAAATGGGACAATAAGTAAAGATGTGTCTTTTTGTTTTTACTTTCATTTAACGGATGTCAGAAATGCTAAAATTTAATTAGACGCCATTTACAAAGAAGTCTCTTTATAACAGGAGATTCTCTGTAATATCAAGAAATTCGCCGCACATTGCGCATAAAATACACAATAATTGTGTTCTCTATAACCTTTTTCAATTTCATTTTATTACACCCAAATTGTAGGTCCCACTGGAGCGACTCCATTGTATCTGCATTCAAGCATTTTGTACAATTTATCAGGTGAAGTGAAATAAAATGCGGTGTATAAATAATAATATTATTATTATTATACTTACTATAGGCATGTATGAGACATTTGAACATTTTTGAGCATGTATACCTTTCTAACAATGGGACAAAGTCGTTTTGCCGTTTTTGCACATTCTCTATAGAAAATCTGCAGTCACTATATACATGCTTTTGAATGTCGGAAAGGTCATAATTTATTTATTTTAAAAAGTCTGGATTGATCAGATGCGGAACTAAACCCAGTAGATTATAACCCTTGATGTATCATCTGCACAGGTCATACAAACTGCATGGACAAAGTACATATATACATTATACATACGTACTTAATTGTAATAAATAATAGTACCATTGTGAATATACCATACAGAATTCGGGAATGCTGCCGCAATAAGAAATCGTAGGCAGTCAGTGTCTTTCTTTGCCCCGTACTCTCTGTACAGTCTGTACAATGTGTACAAGACAACTGTTTCGGAATAAATTTAAATTGAGTCGGATCAAATTCAGGCCTCTATAAATCAACTAAAAAATGGGAAGTTTTCTCTGAAGAAACAAGGTAAAAAGTGAATTGTATCGAGACGTAGTTGTGAAGTGAATCATGAGAAGTATTTACGTGTGTTCAGAATTTCATTGATTTGGATTTTGAAAGGTCTTACAGGTAAGTTTCTAGGTATTTTTCGATGAAGGCATCAAGTTTCATCCTCCAGAGGAAGCACACACTTGGATTGTCTTTGGGAGGATTTGAGAAAGTTTTGTGTCCAATAGCTGACATGTGGAAATATCTGTTTCATGTGGGAGTACACCTTCCAGCATAGGAGGGTGGCACTTACTCCAGACAGTTATACAGAGCTTTCCAGGGCTGAATAAGTTGAGCACATGAGCACCTCTCCTTTCACTCATCCTCTTGAAAAAGCGAAAAATCCAGGGAAAAGTTCCTCCAGCCCTCACTCACACTTTCCCTGTCAATAAAGAAATGAAAAGAGCAAGGGAAAGATGTACATACATACTTTTACAATTTTCTCATTACATTAAGTTCCGTTCATGATGCCACTTGTATTCGTCTCTGCATTGCATCTCCGAAAAGGGAATACATGCCAGGGAGGGAGTAGAACCTCTTGGGACGTCGGTGTACTAGGTATGCAAAAGTATCTTTTTAAACATGACAAAACTCGTGCGAATGGAGATAAGAGTATAGACTTATTTGTTTTAGGATGTATAAAAGTTTTGTTAAATAACACTCTTCAAAGTCTCATCCCTGTCTGCCTACCGCCATAGCATGTCAAATTCGATACCAAATCGACCCAAACCATCATGGATCGACCAAAACTGCATGGATGAGAGAGAAAAATGGAGAAATGGAGGGGAGAGATTTTTTTTAACCTTCGTGCACAGATTGAGTGGA
This sequence comes from Disparrhopalites patrizii, assembly GCA_034698585.1. Classification (NCBI taxonomy): domain Eukaryota; kingdom Metazoa; phylum Arthropoda; class Collembola; order Symphypleona; family Sminthuridae; genus Disparrhopalites; species Disparrhopalites patrizii. The sequence goes on along the minus strand of JAQGBT010003429.1, from coordinate 3,202 downwards.
AGAAAAACCAAAAGCGATTTTTGTTTTGAGCTCACACGTTGAAAAACATTTTACTTGATCGGGTCACTTCCTCTCATTTTTTCTCCTTCTTTCTTGGAGCATCACGTCTGGTGCTTTTGAATTCGTGAAGTGGTTTATGTATAGCAGCAACAGCTATTATTATTATCGTCCAGCATTCAAATATTCACTTTCCCCTGTTTCCAACCCTCTCAACGCTTTCTCCTGGATTATTTGTGGGTGAGACGTCAGAGAGTGTGGTAATGGGGGCAAAAGTGCATTCAAATTGGTAAAATTTTGGAATTCGCTTCCAACTCTCGTTTTATTCTAATTTAGTGCACGTATTATCCTACGAATATTTATCATACATGTTTTCCCGGCTTTAGTATCATAAAGGGAATAAAGGCTTACTACAACCGATTCGTCACCAACTTTCACTTTCACCAGCGTCGTCAATTTTTGTGTGTGTAGGTGTCTGCGCCGTCTTTTCTCCATTCGGACCATTTAGAGGAATTTGTAAGCAAAAAGGAATCCTCCGTGGTTGGAGTTCTTTCTTTTGTTTTTATTCCATTAAGAGTGTCATTGTGAGTCATCCCGAAACCCTTCAAAAATTGTTTTATGAACGAGCACATCCAATCATTTCTTTTCAGTAAGAAATACGAACAATACCAGGTTATCTGTATTAACGGGGAGTTAAATCCCTCTTTGTAGAGCAGGAAGTTTCGTCTTTTATTTCTTGTTTTGTAAAGAGAGAAAATTCCCTTTTTACTTTCTCCTCTAACTCCAAGTGTAGAAATTGTCTTCTTTATATACAAATATGTATATACAGATGCAAGACGTCACTTTCCTTTTTCCAGGACATGCAGCATGGAATACATGACACAACTGTCAGCATCATTGGGGGAACGTGACACTCAGGTATGTATGTACAATAGTCGATAATATATACGTACTTATATAAATTGTAAATAAATCAAAGGAACCGTGTTGCTGTGTAGTTGGTGAACTTGCGTGCAAACCAGTTTTTTCTTCAACAATGTGTTTAAAGGTGCTAATTAATAATTTGTTTTACATTATCAAGTAACAAGTAATGAACCCTTGTATTTTACTCAATAACTCTTTCACTGTTGCTATACTCGAATTTGTGAGTTTAGCATTTTCATCATACCACGGTCCAAACGGTGGTAAAAACATGTTGATTGCCTATGTTCTGGTCATATCAAATTTTTTATTTTGTTCATCAATACAATCCAATATGCATTAGGTCACTCATTTGTTTATTTTTTCAAAACTTATTTTCGGAAAATTAAATTCATTTGCAAAAAGAATGCTAACAAAGCTAACCACCATAAAATTCATTGATCCCCCATGGCGATGGTAGCCAGCCGTTGAATTTTTGACGACACCTGGCTTACCACTGATTTTTTTTATACTAGTATATGCATTGTGCATTTATGCGTACATGTGATTAACCGTTATCGGAGATCAGCTAGTATTTGAACCTGACATGATTATTTAAAGTTAATAAACAATAAAATAATAAATACTTATTTACGTGTAAGATTTTTAATCATTCAATCAATCAGAGTCAGATTGAGTTGATACATACGTAGGTATAAAAGTACTACTGGGATGAAGAATAGAAAGTAAATGACAACAAAATCGTAGTTCTTTCATCACTACCATTGAAAAAGTTAAAAGATGTAGAATTCACCGGAGTAGAGAGGTAAAGGAAATAGTTATAAAAACCTGTTTGTAAATATGTTCTTTAATGTGGGTTGCAGAATATGCAGTCCCGTAATCTTAATCCTATTTGCAAACTGTGAGATGAGAGTTGTGTGAGAAATGTTAAACAAACTTTGCAGGCTGTGTCAAAGAAAAGCGGTGCTAGGAACTTTAATGCCAGGCACATAATAGAACTGGAACATAATAAATAAGCACATAGAACTGAAACATAATAAGCACATAGAACTGGAACATTAATAATAAATGAATACTGAAAAAACTCAGAAGTATTTTATTACTGACGATGAGAAACGAAAATCCCCTGGACAAATGATTTTTCATGATGAAGAATAATGCATGTAAATAAACAGCTACTGGAGACCACGTAAGAGATGTGAACCATCTCCCTCTTTTTATCCTTCCTCCCCTTACAGATTTAAACCGATTAACGAGAGAAGGAAATAATAATATAATATTGTATTTCATAGGCTCTGACACACTATTGTGCTCACGCCTACTTCTGTTGTAACTATGGAGGCTTTTTACACACCTTCACCCCTCAATATTTCATCTTTGCAAGTGTGCATTAGCGGGAGAAATGAGGGGAGTTCTTAGGAAGATATCTATGAGTTCACATGTTTTTCCCTGAAGGGAGATTCCCTGAAGGGGACATGTTAATAATTACATAGTTAGGAAGGGGAGTGTATAGGGGACGAGGGAAGAAAGAGAATTTATAGTATTAGGACGCTCCAAACTAATTTACTTTTCTCTCGTCTCATCAGTGTCCGTGGATAAGCTATAATACTTGGAAATGACATGAGACATACTCTTGTCCTACCAACGTCCACGTGAGGGTATGCATAGGGAAGGATGAATACATCAATTCAGATTAATAATATAAAAAGATGACGAGAAGACAGCTCCATAGCAAAGGAGAGGACGAAAGTAGGGAGAAAACGAGAGAGAAACCGCCGCACTTTTTTTCTGCTCCTTCCAGTACTCGATGATGAAGGGCTTGCGCAACTTTAATTGCTATCACAGTGTTAATACTGATAAACAAGGCTTTAACAACGGAGAAGAAATGACTATATGGATCGGAAAAAGAGATATTGATTGAGGGAATAATGTGAGAAAGGCGACCTAAGATAAAAATAGCGAGATATCGTAACGGAGATCGCCATAAACAGGAATACAATCAGAGAAAGGAAGTAAGAGCGACAAAAGCTAAAACAGAGTGAGAGAGAAACCAGGACACCAGGTAGGATGCGAGAAAAAAATGATGAAAAGTTAGGAAGAGAAGAAGAGGGGAAGAGAGATAAGAAGAGAGCAAGAAGTAAACGAGAAAAACGACAGAAAGAAGAAAGCAAGAGAAACGAGAGATAAAAAGAAAGAAAGTAGTCGAGAAGAGAGAAAGAAGAAAACGAGAGATAAAAAGAGAGAAAGAAGAAAACGAGAGATAAAAAGAGAGAAAGAAGAAAAC
>JAQGBT010003428.1:0-19651 GCA_034698585.1 Disparrhopalites patrizii | reverse complement strand
CTCCCCCTCACCCCCTTCCATCCTTCCCTCCTCCGAACTAAACACAATTCCATAAAAAAGTCATCTTTCTCAGAGGCATACCTCGACTTTTTTTTTCAATCTCTCTGTGGAGCAACGTGTACATGAAGATATTGTTGGTCATGCTCACACCGGGCTTTTGGCACACAAAAAAAAACTTCCATCCAGGCGACAACAAAATAAGGACGTGCAAAAATAAGTAAAGGGAATAAGTAAAAAAGAAAGTAAGGAAAGGGAAGGAGGTGGAGGAGTAAAAGAGGATGGAGAAAAGGAAAATTTGGAGCGGAATTTATGAAGTTTTTATAGCATCTTCAGCACATAGACATTTTTTTTTGGTGGGATGAAAACAAAACGAAGAAGTCAGAATTCAATTAAGTGGGTTTCCTTCTCTCTCTTTCATTCTTTGCGTCTCTCCGCATTCTCCTCTTCCCTCCCCGCCAAAAAGTGTCAGGCGGAGATGAAGAATGATACTTGACTCTTCTTGTACTCTTATGCTCGTGATTTGGCAGGTTTTTTTTTCGCCCGTTCCTCTCCCTTGTGCCTCCTTTCCTTCTCCTTTTCAATCCCGAGAAAAAAGAGAGAAAAAGTCTGTTTATGTGCTGTATACTTTTTTGTGAGAGTAAAAAAAAAAGAAGAAGAAAGGAACAAGTATGTCCGGTTCCTATTCAAACTACCATCAATTCCTTCCTGTCACAAAAACGGGGAACACCGCCGCTGTGGCTAAGCCGTAAAAAATGTATGAATTTCTTCTTTCTCCCTCCTTTCCCTCCTTTGCCCCATAGGAAATGCAAAGATTTTTTTTTGGTGCCTTCAAAATAATAACCACCAGCGGAGTGACGGGTGGGTGTTGATTTCCGTTATTTCCGTCCTCCCTCTCACACTCCACTCGGCCTGTCTTTTTATATCCCCATAACATTTCCGTCCCTCAAAAGAAAACAATGTATAAAAATATTTCTTTCCAACTGTCAAACTACATTTGGCTGGAACATTCCTAAAGAGCGCGGAGAAAAATATGCTCAGGAAGTGCCATATTTTCAAAGGTAAACAAGAGGACCGTAGAAAAACAAGGGATGAATTTTGGAGTGAGAGAAAAACAAACAAAGGGGTAACAGTCACCTTCTCCAATGAGAATTGACGTTCGTTTAGCCAAAGATCGTGTCAAGTAGGCTGGCAATTACTTTAGAGACTTTGCACAGACCTATGTATCTTAGTGTACGTAGTATGCATACACGTCTGTGTCAATAATACATAATTTTCTTGTCTGTCCAATTGCAACTGACAGCGAAAGAGGAAAAACTTCTCCAAAAAGAGCAAACAAGCCTCCAAAAAATAAAACAAATGTCCAAATAAATAGCAGAACACAAACTAAAAGGCTGAAATTAATTAAAAAGTAATAGTAATAACAATAAATTAAAGTTAAACAAAATGTAAAAACAATTACCTGGAAAATGTGCATTTCTGTTGGATGGACGACGAATGCTAAAATGTTGTTGTAAAGTTCTCCAGGATTTGGATTCGTGAAGGCGGTTGGATCTCGAATCAATTGCAGAGGAAACCGTTCCATTTCATTCTGTTTAAAAAAATACAAAAAAAAAGGATTACAGTACATGAAAATCAAATTGTAGCATTCCATTTTGCATTTGCTCAGCACGTACCGACACGTGCTGTTACATTTGGGAATAAATACATAGTCCTTAATTACGCAATAATTCGTATGAACAGAGACGGTACAATTAGATTAGTAGTCCATGATTTATTGGGAAGAAACACAGTCGGCTTCATTTTGCGATTAGGACCATGAAATGTACAACCTATGACGAGTTCGTGGATGGGTAGATGGAAAGACTAATGGACTTGTTTTATTGGGAGCGTAATGGAATGAGTAAGCAAATGGGTAGACTTTTTTAAAGTTATCCAGATGAGTGGGAGATAAGAGGGACTCGGGTCCTCCCCGGGAAGAATGGAAGGAAGGTAATGTGTACTTGTCATGACTAATCACGAATTACCAACTGGCGGAATTCTTCCACATTCTTCCGCACAATCCCTCCCATTGTCCTCCTGATCATAATCTCCAATGACAAACTCCGTCCAATAACAAATGGGACGGCTCAAACGTGCCACAATCACACTGTCCCCACTGGGAATTGCTCCACGGGACACAATTCCCTGTAATTTCGCAGGGGAACATAATTGTTCATTTGAAAATTTGCAATGCAACATACGTCCCCATGCGTTTTTTTTTTTGCTCCTAAATGCTTTAGCATCATTGTTTGAAGGTACACAGATGAAGATAGGGGACGATTGGCAACAATGGTCTTTGTGAGGAAATACTAAGGGATCAGCTATTCTCATCTTATCATCCTTCAGTTGGAGAGGAAAGGTAAAAGTATAATAAAAAACAGCGATTTCCCAATGCTTTTTTCTTGTAAAGGAATAATGCTCCTCAGCTCGCTCTTTGCCCCTTCTCCTTGTGTGTTCTTCTGAGGATTTATCTTTACTGGGATGTAGACGGACTTTATCTGAGAATGCATATGGACGTAACCCAGTTTTGTCCCATTTCCTTCGTGTAGGGGAAGGAAGAGAGAGAGAGAGACAGAGAGAGAAGAGTGAGCCACGAGACAACTTTTCTTCATCTGATCATCTATTCCGCGCTAAATGGTCTTTCGTTGTTCGTTTAAATCTTGGCGAGAGCAAATATGCATACACGGACGTGGGCCGTGACGTGGCGGAAACGACTTCTCCTTGTTTGTACATGAGTTTTATCTTCTTCTTCTGTTTTTTTTCTTTTGAGGATTATCTCTCGCCCCTGCCCCCACGTACCTTCTCTGGGGAAGCCAATACTAACCCTTTCTCTCTCTCTCTGCTCCACCGTAAGTAAAACGATTTGTCATGTGTGACACTTGACTCTCCGATACGCATCTCCTTACTTTACTTTTTTTATTGTCTCTTATTTCCACTCTTTCCTTCCTCTCTCTCTCTCTCTCTCTCTCTCTTTCTCCCATGGCTACATCGTAGAAGTGAGGGAGATCGACTTCTATTCTTCCCAATCCTTTCTTTTCCACTTCACCCACTAAGACACTGACTGGAGCAAATCTGGCTTTTCCCGGTACACAACAGGAGCTTTCAGTCTTTGGTATTGCCAGAGTTATTCGGGGATATTCGAAGTGACGTGTGGGGGGGAAGGAAGAGGGAAAACTCCGATTCCTTCCGCTCAACTTATACTTTAAATCCTGCTTCAAAAGACTCTTGTGAGGAGGATGAGTTGTGGGGAGAAATTGGGGATATGTCGAAAATCTAGTTTTTAAATGGCCCATTCGTTTCCTGACATTATTCTCTCCTTCTCCACGACAGGTTTAAACATGAAATGCTACACCATATGAACTTCCTGCGATCTGAGCTCCTCAACAATTGGGTATATTGAATTGAAAATGTAACCATAGTTTACTTTCCCAATCGATTTCAATTACAGTGTCTCGAGACACTAAAAAGGCTTATTATTTTGCAGTTAGTTTCTCTTGTGATACAAAATCATCGAGATTTCAAACTCTTTGGATAAAATCCTGGTCTTCGAAAGGGAAGACCAGGATGAAGCCTCCATAAATGGGGGAAGATCTAGTGGCAATTGCCCTGAAAGGGCTTCATCGGCTGGAGGATCCGGAAATATTTGCAGTTATTACTTCCCAAATGAAAATGGAAAGGGTCAAGTACTCTCAACCTGGGATTTTGTTTCCCTCACTCAAAGCCTTTTGGAAGGGAGCAGAGGTTATGTTTGTGACAGTCCCGCTCCTCTCACACATCTTATGAGCATTTCCAGCCGAAAAGGCGTGGGGGTGTGTGCACATCCTTCTCAATGCATGGAGATAAGTGGTGTGTCAATAAAATTTACGGGGGGGGAACATCCTTCTAGCAAAGGCTGAATGAGAAAAAAGAGAAAGGGAGAGAAAGAGATTAGTGAAAGAGAGAGAGAGAGAGTGAGAGGGAGAATGAGAGAGAAAATACATTGGAGGGAAAGGCAATGATTCAAGGTTATGTGGAGTGCGAGTGAAGGAAGATGAAGGCAAAATGTAGCGGAGGAATGAATCTTTTCCGCTTCCACTCATTCCATAAGAGGCTAACTATATTGATTTTGACGTGTCTTAATAGTCCCACACACTCATCTTTAAGGCTCTTCACAGACTTCTATTAATTTTCTTTGCTCATCCTCCTCCTCCTCCCGATCCTCCTCATCCTCCGCTCTAACCCTCTCTTCTTCTTTTCCGTCTCTCTATTTATTTCTCCCCGTGTTTCTTTCAATCTCTCCCTCCACTTGACTAGGTAAACGTCGGCATAGTAAAAAAGAAAATTTTGAAAATTAACTCCTTTGATGACACACCGCATCGGTACTTTCTCTCCATAAAGTTGAGTAAATAAGAGCGGGACAAGGAAAAGAATGAAGAAGTGCATCATGCTCATAATAGGTCCTTATAGGCCTACATTATGGTAGCGGCCGCCCCATAATTAGAGTGAGAGGTCGGAGTGAATTTTCCCCTGAGTGTAGGTATACTTACATACATACGTGCATGCAAGGCCGTTAATGAACATTGCAGGAATGAAACGTGCGGGCTCATTTTTATCTTCTTTTTCTGTGAGGAGCGAAAAAAAATGGGGGGGGGGGGAAGTCACACTGATGTTCCCTTTTAGTGGATACCCGCATTATTTCATATAATCTGTTGACACTGTCAGGGAGAAAGTAGCACCCCTTATGCATGGTTAGATATTTTCCCTAGAAATTTCATTTCTTCATTCCGTCGAAGAAAAAGAGAGGAATTTATGCGCAAATGTGAGTGTGGAGGGGGGAGGGAAGGGGAACGTCGTGGAATCCCCAGAGTCCTGAGATTCAATTAAGGTCTTCATGTTATTTTTCCAAATGGTAGTCAGTTAATGCTCACTCTCTCTCCGCTCTCTCTTTTGGCTTCCTTTTCTTCTGTTTTGATGCTTTTACTCCCACAAAAAAACAAGTTTTATTTCCTTTCTCCCTCTCTATCACTCTCTCTCCTTCTCTCTTGTGGAACTGGAAACGGGAGAAAGTAATACGGAAGGGGAACCACATTGCCGGGGGTATTAAATGGCTTGCAAGGGTATAGGATGTAGTCAGTTATTGCGTACAAAGTTGGAATCGTGTGAAGCTGAGAGCTGAGGAAATCAAGTGGGTAAATGTATCACTATCTTCCTCTTCTTCGCTCTCTCTCTCTCTCTCTGTAATAGCATTTGCACAAAAAAGTAGGGGGAAATGTCAGTGATGAATAGTTTTTAATCATAGCAGTGCACAAGTAGAAGGGGAAGACTTTTTATAGCAAAGAAGCCAGCTGACTATTTGCAAAGAATTTATTTGCCTTTATTATTCCCGTGCCTTCCCGGCCTCCATGTGATTATTTTGGCTCCTGCCGTCTCCTTGATAATTCCTGATAAATTTACGACCACCATTTGTCCCGAGCATGTAAGTCATTAGCATGGCGCAGCCCATGATTTTTGCTCAAAAATTAATCGCTAGAATCAAGTGAAATGAAATAAATAAAACTAATTGGAGGAATCAAGTAAAATGAAATTAAAAAAATTAATTGGTTGAGAATTGAGTCTCAATTAAAATAAAGGATAACATCTGAAAATGGGAACGTCAATCCTGGCTGCCGACAGAAATTTGGAAAATTAGTCTAGGAAAACTTGTCTCCCGAGCATTCCTTCTTCTTTTTTACAAAGTTCTAAACTGTTTCAAAGGGAACATCAAAGACGGCCGAAGCTGACTTTGAAGCCGATTCCCTATTACTTCTTTTATTCTCATTAGGAGCAGAGCTTGCCTTAGTCAACCTTGTGATTTCATCATTATTATTACAAGAAATTTTCACCGATGTGTTCCGTTTATTTTTTTTTGTACAAGGAAAGTGAAAGGAAAGCTTGTCACTGCAGGCTGTGAGACAAAATTGGAACCTAATCATTACTAAATGACATTAAAGTCGGAGTTTTCCTTTAGAAGCAACCAGTGACTTGTATTTTGCTGGTGCGTAATACTAGGATTAGTAAATGTAGTTTTTTTTCTTTGCTAGCCTCAAGTATATCCTATAAAGCCTTTAGATGACTATAGACAAGACGACCGTGTACGCTATACTTGGTGAACGCCCGCATTTTGCAATTAATAGAGAGGCTGAAGGGAACCACTGTGTGACACGTTCAAATGCAATTAGCGGAGCGAAGCGGATTAGTTGACTTATACATGGGAAACATCCTGGTCTCGCTCTTTCTCTCCTTCTCTCCTTTCTCTGTCTCGCCCTCTCTTTCTCTCCTTTCTCTCTTTCTCTCTCACTCTTTGTCTCTCTGTCTCGCCCTCTCTCTCTCTTTCTATCTTTTTTCTCTCTCTATCTCTCTCTCTGATTCTCTCCTCGCTCCAGTTTATTTATCCGCCGGAACTGTCAAGCAAAGTCACCAATTGGGAGTCAAAATTGCAACCTCAAAAGATGATTGCCATATCAGCCAAATCCTTGTCCGTGACCACAAGAAAAAAAATTAGATCCACCATATTTGATGTTTTTTTTTGAGCGGGAAGGAAGTGACAAGAAAATCCCTGAAGTCATTGTTTTCCTAAACGAACATTTGATTGTCGGCGAATTTTTTTTGGCTCTTATACGCACTGCAGTTTTCTATTCTAGGGATATGTGCCTTGTCTTGTACTTCTTTGCCGAGATGATAACAACAATTGACTGTCTCCATTTTCCCCCTTGCATATGTATAGGTCTACGTAGTTATGTATATATATACATACATATATACAGTATATAGGTATCTACACAAATGCAGTTTTATGAGAAGTTGTGGGATCCAATTTTTTTTGTTCTAGTTCAAGTAAAAACTGAAGTGAGACTCCGAAATGAGTTTATGTCAGCTTTGGAGCCGGGAACTTCTCCTTTGGAAGCTTGGAGTACATAAATGGAGATTCAAATGTATAGATATAATATGTATATGTAAATATACATATATATACATACGGCTTTTGTATATGAGACTCAAGTGACGCCTTTTGCCTCCTCTGCTTCCTCCTCCTCCGCCTCCCTCTCGGGGTACCCCGGATTGTCGTGGCGCATTTCTCTCCCCGCATTTTGCTTCATCAAAATTAAATTAAATTTTGGAAATGATATGCTATGGTAACCATAAATTACTAAAAGAGAGACACATTTTGAGATGCGTCTTTGAAGCTATTTGTCTCTGTATGTGTGTGTATACACACATACATCCATGCCCTTTTTCTTTGTGGCTCTCCAAGAGTTTTTGAGTTTGTCTTAAGGGATTATAAAAGCGTTAAACCGAGGGGAAAAGCGAACCAAAATAAAATTTTCCCTCCCTTTCTACAAGTCTGCCATGGAAAGGGAGAATCTCTTGTAGGCTGGAAGAACACAAGGCTCCGTGATTGGGAGAGAGAGAGAGAAGAGGAGAGGAAGAGGATTTTAATAAATTGTACTCCTTCTTGGTCGATTGAAGGAAAAAGTTTTTCATTTGATCGCACTTTGAAATACCTCAGAGAAGGTAAAGGAGAGGAAGAAGAAGATGAATCTCAGAGGAGCTTCTTATCCAGCTACCCTTTGCCCATCCATATGAGCCTGTTGAGTGCCTTGCGATCTTGACATAAATCTTGGTCCCAACGAGAGTCTAATGAAAAGCAGCCGGAATTTTCCCATCAACCAACTGAGCTCCTTCCACTGCCATTTACTCTCCTGATCTCCCCTCAACCAAATTCGCCCTCACCCCTCTCCTTTCTCCTCCGGGGGAGGGAGAGACTTCGATAGAGAACAAAACCTATTCTTCATACGCAACATCTCCTTCAAGAATTTGACGTGAGACATATCGCTCTCTCTCTCTCTCTCTCCCTCTTTTCTCTTCACCTATCTCTTCCCAACTACTTCTTTTCATATTATGCACTCACAAAGGCTGATTATTTTTTTTTGTACCTACACCAAAACACACTGTTCACATCTTACCTCTCAGACTCTCTTTTTTCCCACTTCTCCTGTCTGCTTTTTCCCTCTCCTCGTCTCCATTTTTTGCCTTTCCTCCTAATTTTTTTACCTCTCCTCATCTCTGCCTTCTACCTCTTTCACCGTGAAAAGTGATGGAATCATAACCATTGAAACACATTAGGAGGGCCGGCTTGCACTTTATCCAACAACAACTACACAATGAAGGGAAATATGTGCGTCGTAGCCAGTCTCTCTCTCTCTCTCTCTCTCTCACTCACTCCAATTTCTCCCGAGCTCACAAAAGCTTATTTAAACAAGTAGAAAAAAAGTAATGATGTGAAAACTCCCCGCTGTCATGTGCATTTTCATTCTCCTCCTCCCGGTATTTATTGGAAAAAGTACCGCGTGCCATGAGTCCTTCAGCCTAATTTAATGGACGTTACCTCCATCAGCCTCCCTCAGGGATGGGCTTCCTCCTTTGTACGTGGATATATGCTCTACTTTTTCTCTCTTTTTCTCTATTTTCCCCTATTTCCCCCTCTCCCTTTTTTTCTCTACTTTTCTCCCTCTTTCCCTCTCCCCATCTAGTAATAGATTCCGTCAGAGATGGTTTTTGTTCCCATTCCGTGTTAATAATCGTTGATGCAATGGGCCCTCATTCCCTCACAATGAGGGAGAGACCACAGGAGCTTCCGCAGTGGCTCCATACAACCTCTGGGTCTCCCGGGGTTTAGAGTAGAATACGATTTTTTGCCGTCAGCAGTGTTATTGACAAGAGACAACCGACATGACCCGATGCTCCCTTTCCCACCGTAACACACTTCCCATGTCTTCCCCTTGGAGGCTCCCAAATCTAAAGGAGAGTCGTAAGCGGAGAGGGTCCTATCAATTACTCAATCACTTGGAGATCATTATGAGCTTCAGAATTGCCTCAGAATTTCCTCTCCTTTCCCTTCCATGCAAAATCCAGGAGGATAATCCAGGAAATAATACAGTCACGGTAAAAAAAAGTGGACTAATGAACGTCGTCGTCCTGGCCTTCCCTTCCAGCTCTGAGTTCTAGTAGACGGAGAAAGGAGACTTTCATTCAGTTTCTGTCCACTCCGGTTACACCTCTCAATTTCAGCATATTATGGTGAGGACCGAGTACACGTATAGTCAGCTGTAACATGGTCCAAGTTGTGGGAGAAGAGAGAGACAGGAGTAATAAAAACCGGAGTTACGGAGGAAGAGAGGAAACTATGTCCGGGAGAAATGGAGGTAAAAGAGGAGGAGGAATCCGTGATTATATGTGAGCATGGAGTACCTTGGAAAAAATTGTACATGGAAGTCGTCTTGACCTGGAGAAAGTAGCAAGGCAAGTAATGCCACTCAGAAGATCTCCAGGAGTGAGGCATTTCTGGAATTTCCCAAGCGCAACCTCGCGTCCTTCCCATCATCGTCTGATGTGGTAAACGTGAATGCGTTACCTTTAGTAGACTTCCAAATATTTTCTTATGGTTACATGAGCTGTTTCATTGCTTCGTCTGTTTTCTCTCTGTCTCTCCCTCGCTTTCTCTCTCTCGCTCTCTCTCTCGCTCTCTCTCCTTATCTACTTCTTCCCTTCACTTTTCTTTCCCTATCTCCGTCACACTGCACTGCTTGTTGCATAACACAAATAAATAGAAATGCATGTTAAATGTTACAATGTGTGCTCCACGAAGCAGTGTCTCTCCGGAATCGACTCCAAGGGAGGAAGTTTGGAATGCCGGAGGAGTTCCTAATAAATAAGTGCGTCAAATGTGCCTCATGTGCTCAACAGCCGATATTTCTTATTTTCGTTTGCATGTACATATTCCAGCGCTTTCTCTTTTTCGACTACTTTCCTTGTCCCTATTGCTTTCTCCTTTTCTACTATTTTCCTTGTCCCTATTGCTTTCTCCTTTCGTATCACTTTGTATAACAGTATAACTCTCTTAAAAGGGCACCTCATGACAGTCAGCACATTCTTCTTCCTATATTTTTAATTTGGTGAACTACCGCTTTGCAACAGAGAGTGTGTACATTATAGGAGCCAATAAAAAGCCCGGTGGGGGGGAGTATTGTGTAATATCTAGCATTCTGAGCGCTTGGTTGGTGTCATTGGGATGGAAAAAAAATTACTTTTTCCCCGTGCAGGGGTGATTGAAAGGAATTAAAATCGAATGTACAGTAGAGCCTTGACCTGTACCGCAGCTTGGATTCGAGCCATGGAGATGAGAATGAACATTTGCTGAGGAAGCAACTATGTAACTCTGTAGATTTTGGGGGACGAGGACGACGTGCAGATTCTAATTAAATATCGTTGGCTTTCATTAGTATTTCAGGAGCTTCGCAGGTAAAAAAAAGCTAGGGTTTGTCCATGCATTTATGTATACGAAGGGCTTCGAATTTTTGTAGGACGGAGTAAGAGCAGGAGAGAAGGAGAAGAGGGAAGAACGAGGAAGTGGCGAGAGGGAGGAAGAGGAATCTCAAGTTTTTAATTACTTTTGGTCGACAAATAAACCCATAGACAGGATGTATAGTTGCTCTAGTGGCTATAGACGTTGACTCAACGAACAAGTGAAGTGTAGGAATTTAATATTGGTCTATTGCTCCCTCAGCAGTACTTATAGCCTTTCCCTGCATTGGACACCGCGAGGAGGAGCAGCTCGGAGAGGACACGGGAGGGAGAGAGAGAGAGAGAAAGAGTGAAAGTGAGAAGAGTCGCAAGGACGGACTTTGGGAGTCAATTAATTATTCAGCGCAAATTTATGGGCGACTTTGGGCTCCGCAGCTCCGAATTGTGGATAGCCATCTGCGCTTCTGTGTCATCTGTGTACATCATTGGAATTGAAAAATCCGAGCTGAGTTTTTCTAATTCTCACATACAAAAAAAATCTCCGGGAATTTTCTTTCTCCAAGTCGGTATCATCTGCGACAGGGCAAAAGTTTCCGCATTGTTTCATAATTTTTTTTCAACTCAGACGGGAAGGCGAGAAACTTTTCTTTTTCATTTATAATTCTTCCTACGTAATAATAGAACTCTAGCCCAAAAATGTATGGCGCAAGATATCGGAGTTGAGACAAAAGTGGAATAGGAAAATCCACTGACAACTCTTGCACCATCCATTTATGGAAGTCTGTACTAATCAAACGTTTACGTATGTCCCTGGAATTTCCATTGTCTTCTCTAGCATACAAAATGGTTCATCTAGGACTAGTCTAGTAATGCCCAGAAAAAAACGTCTATAGTAATTCCCACTGTTGTACATTTTTGGGGGAATATAAAACGAGTGTGGAAAGGTTCGGAAATTGGATTCAAAGAGGAAACCGCGGAAAAGAGCAAATTTTCGGGGAAGATGAGAGTGTGGCGACTTTGTTGGTATAATGCTAATGTTAGCTACATGTTGACATAATAATTCTTGCGAAGCAATCATCTTAAGGAAGGTGCAGAGAGAATAATAAATGTAAATATAGCCTTTCCTCTCACATATAAGGGCACGAGCTCTTCCTTCAGGAATATCCCATATGCTTTACCCACCACGTACATATGTGCCACTCTTTCTTTTTTACACCCATTTCATAAGTGTTTAAAGTTTTTTTTTGGAGAAAGTTTTCGTTTTAAGAGAATTGCAGGAGGAGGCGGAGGAGGGAGACCAAAGGAAGTGCTGGACGTGAGTGCCTTACAAGGAACTCAACTCCTAGAAAGGAGAACACACACCGGAAATGTGGGATAGAGCATGGACCATCTCGTTTGTTCCCTTGAATTTCCCACATATAATCCATGGATATACATACGGACAAATACTCGAAGAATGTTTTTCCAAAGTGGAAGAGAGTGCGGAATGGAGGAGGAAGAGAGAGTCTCCTCTTCTCCCTTCATCTTCTCCTCCATCTCTCTCTCTCTCTGTCTCTCTCTCACTCTCTCTCTCTCATCCTATCTACTACATGGGGAGGGTGCTTACGTTGAACATTTCTTTTTAGAATCCGCACAAGCATGAGATTGAATTGAAGTGGAAATTATGGAGAATCGACCCATTTTCTTTACTGATTCCTTGTTCACTATTTTCCTTATGGTGTAATGGCTCAGTACCATTAAGTAGACATTCACCGATTTCACTTTCTCTCTCTCTCTCTCTCTCTTTCTCCCTTTCTCACTCTCTGACTCACTCACCCACTCACTCGCTTGTGTATGCTCCCATGGAAATCTAATGGATTTCACTCCGTTGGCCTCTTTTGTACTCCGGCGAAGGGAAGGAGGCTGTGAAACAAAATTAAGGGATGGAAGAATCTAAAGAGGACGCCTTTAGGAAGAACAAAAAGAGGAAGCGGCGGAGGGGGCGGAGGATAAAGAGGAGAAAAAGAAAAAAAAAGGAAAAAAATACACACTCACCCCGTTCTCATAGTCCAGAATGACGATGGATTGGTATTCCAGTCGAATGCGCATCTTTTGACTCCAAATGCCGAAGCCAGCCTTCTCCATGTGAAGAAGGCGTCTCATGCCATCCGCCGGGAAGGCCAAGTCTTCGGACAGGCCAAATGTGGCCAAGTGCTCCACCGTGTACACGTTCCCCGCCGAACTCCCGCCGCCATGCCTCCCGCCACTAAAACTTCCATCCACGTCTGAGTCGAACACGCCGTGCTCATCTAGAGAAATATTTCCACGAGGGATTATTAGCATTATTATCATCATCATCATCATTACGGTTATTATCATTGTTTTATCACCCCGTCAACACAGAGCAGTCATTAAGTTCATATGGATGTACGTCCATCCTTTCATATCCCTGACATCTGACCCCTTTCCCCTCACATTTTAAACAGCGGCTCCACCTTTTACGCTTACCACGTGTCAGTCCGCCTCAAATTCTCTCTTTCGTCCCCATTTACAAGGAGAAAATATTTTTTGAAGTAAATAACCTGGACGCTCCTGGCTCTAATGATGATGAAGCCTCCCCCATTACCTATGTTTTCTCCAAAGAGACCTTTAACTTTAATTAATTAACCTAATTAAATCGTCGGCAACAAGAAACTAAAGCTTGCTCCTGCCATTTTTCTTCCATAAAAAAATTTAATGTGGGGGAAAATTCCTCTAAAAAATCCCGACTAGAAACACAAAACATGAGGAAAGTAAGTAAAGAAGTAATTTGTGCAGTTTTACGGGGCAAAAAATATGTAATTTGGAGTGAAAAACATTTAAAAGACCAGGGGAGCAAAAGTGAGGAGATGTAAAAGGGATCTCTTTGCTCCGGCGGAAGAGCTTCTTCTCCATTTCTCAGCAAAAGTGACGAAGGGTTGGCCATGTACACGGAGCTCATTTAATAGGTAGGATAATTCCGGCCGTTTATTTCAATTTAACTGGTGTGGTGGGTGGTCGTGAGTCTTCTGGCAGTCCCAGGGTCTTACCTGACTCCCTAGCTTCCCTTTACCTTTAGCTATAAAAACAGGATTCAGCTCCCAACACAATTCAATGTGTGCTCCAGGAATACTTATTGCTCATTTCAATCTCTGTTCCTAACTCCCTTTATTACCACCGGGTCCAATCCCTCACTTTCCCTTCCACACCCGCACAAAACTTTCCTTCCTATCACATTTCTCTCTTTGTACGTCTCCCTCCCTTGTCCTTCCCTTTCATTTCCTCCCAGAAAATGATGAAATGACTGGCTCCGGTCGGTCCCGGGAGAAGGACGGAAGGACCTCCATTATTTAGTTAGTTGAAAAAACAACAGTCAAAAGTGGTAATGATTTCAGCCTGATTACAACTCCCCTTTGATGAACGTGTTTGTGGACAAAGAGGATTGGCGAGAGACTGTGTCTCACTCTCCTGGCCTTGCCCGAGAGCATAAAGGAATCTCCCCAATTAGCAATATGGTAGCCACGTAATCCATCTTCTGCTCTCTTTTCAAGCAGGACTGGATTCACACAAAAACTTCCCTCCCTCAACCGTAGGAAAAGACCGGCTTTAAAGAGGGAGAGAAAGCCAAAACAGAGATAGAGAGAGAAAGATAATAGAGCAAAAAATAAAAGGACCTCAACCGCGGAGGTAATTCTCTGAGAGAGATGAGTGCTTTGTGCTGACAATGAGTGAGGCTCACATTGGCAAATAGCCCTCAGTGTATGTACACAGAAGGAGAGGAAAGAATGGAATGCAGGAAGAAGAGAGAGAGTGCCAGAGAAGGAAACAGAGAGGGACTAAAAGAGAATTGAAGAGCTGTTGATGTGATAGAAGCAGGACTTTCCCCAGAATTCCAAAGGGTCACTCGGGGAATTATTAGAGCACGCGGGCCGATTCCGCTAACGACAAGGTATGTGGTCGATTAACGAGCGAGGGATCTCACTAAGGAAGCAATTATGCAATTTACGTGGGCATAGCCAGGCACCCTCGGCCAGAGATTTTCTACAGTGCTATATAGCTATATTCCAGAAGCTTTGATTTCCAGTCCCACACTCATCTCAACATGTACCAGGGAGGTTTGGGAGAGAAAAGATTGAGTGGGAACATTCCATGGAGAAATTATTTCAGGTCCTTGAGATCTACACCAAAACAATTTAATTAGATTGAATGAACACAAGAGAGAAAGAGAGAGAGAGTGTGAGATAGAGCTCCATCACCACAAAATAATTCACCCTTTTAGTGTCGAATGGTTATTCTTCTCTCACTCTTTCTCTCTCTCTCTCTCTCGCTCTCTTCGCTTTCTCTCTCTCCCACTTCATCCCCTTTCCCTATTAACAACCGCAGTGAAGCACCACGAAAACCAAACACTGGTTCTCTATTTCAATGACTCTCCTATCCCCCAATGCGCCAGTATTGAAGCTAAAAATTTCCAACTTTTAACGTCTCCCTTCCCTTAAACTCTTTCCATGAGATGAAAAGGTGAGCTGTGTTGTTGCTCTCGAAAACTGGAGAGGTCTCCATCTAAATCCTTACCTCAATCCTCCCTTTTTTTGACTATTCTACTTGAAAAGAGAAAGGGAAGTGTACGAAACTTTTTCCCACCCGCCCGTGTCCCCTCTCTAAAAAACCACAGGGAATGCCAGGAGTTTAAAAGCCAAGCTCTAATATCTTAAGTGCTTAAAGGAAAATACAGTGAAAGTGAGTGGAGCTCTTGGTTATTAGTGGGGCAACAGAAGGAACGTAAATATAAAATATGTGTTTATAATTTCTCCCAGTGCTCCTACTTGATGTTTTTTTCGTCAAAAACTCAAGTAGTAAGCTGCTTTCCCTTTTATAGCCTACTTTATTTCCACTAATACCCACATTTATTACAGAGACCTACCGGCTGGCTCTCTTTTGTTTAATTTATTCGGAAATTCTCCCAGTTGTTGATTGGAATGGAGGTGGAAATGCAATATTGGCTCGTGTTTCCCCCTTCTATAGGGCGTTGTACGTCAGGTCACATTGTGGGGAGGGAGAGAAAGGGCTCATTGGAAGTATTTGATTGTTCATTTCCATCTCCATTCCTCTTTCCCATCCCATGCCCTCTCCCGCCTCCAAACAACCAAATGCTCCCGGTTGTTGTTCGAGGTGTGAAATGATGGGGTTAATTAATGACAACAAGGCCCAGCTTTATTATTGCCGCTTATGGAACTCGTAAAATTCATTTGATGTTCCTTTGTTTACCCTGCACTCCTTTATATCCACGGGATAAAAATATCCCAGTCGTCATCAGAAACTCTTTCAACCCACAGGGCCACACATTTTACCATTTCATTCCTCGCGCCCAATTCGCTACCCATAAATTGTAAGCAGGGCTAACAAAATCTGTAGTTGCATTTGTTGGACAAAAAATTCTAGACTTCTTCATTGAATACTTCATCTTTCATATTCGAGCCAGGAAGACTCCCGTGGGCTCTTTTCTGTCCCAAAGAAATGAACTCACACAGAGAAAGTAATTAAAATGGGGAGAAAATGGTGCAAGTTAAATGTAACAAGGTGAGGAGCAAGCTTAGAAGATGAGAGAGACCGAGAGAGAGAATGAGAGAGAGAGATAAAGAGAAAGAGAGAGTGGAGGAAAATTCTGTGAAATGCAGAAGGACCTCATGATTTTGTATGTAATGAGGATATGGACGAGATGGGCTTAAGATCGCACCAACACCTCCAAATATTGTGAATGTGAGAGAGAGAGACAGAGACAGAGAGAGGCTGAGAGGAGGAAGTGGGTCGACTAAAAAGAACATGTTTAGTTATAGGCTCTGTGTGTGCGTGGGGCTTTTCGAAAATGAGAAACAATCGCAGGGAAGACAATCATATGGGCAAGATTAGTTTCAACAAGAGTTTCATTTAAAATGCAAATGGCAAATATTACACGGACTCACACTCTCTCTCTCTATCTTTCTTGCTCTCTCTCTCTCTCTCTCTCTCTCTATCTTTCTCTCTCTCTCCTTTTCTCCCTCACAACTCGCATACGTCAACAAGACGGCCTGGGGTCATGAATGGAAATCATAATATAAATAGAGAGACCGTGTGAACTCGCGAATAAAATAACTTGAAGTTTTAATAACAAGCCAGCGAGGCTCTCATTCTCCTCTCTCCCTCCTTCTCTGGGTAATTTCTCCCTAGAACTTGATTGTAACCCCGTTGACTGTGAGTTCATGGAAGGTGGCGGGCATGGAGTGTGCACGGCCCCGAAATTTTCATAGACTCTAATGTCTTTTGTGGCAAAAAGGACGGTGAGGATATCCCAAGGGAAAATCTTCATGTAGGCATTATCTTGGAGAGGAAAGATTCTGTCTCTAACCATTTTCTCTCTCTCTTTCTCTCTCATCTCTCTACTTCGTCGAAGCATGATATAATAATTGCAGTAACACATTTCCATGTAGAGAGCCACCATACATAGGCCATCTTGCAAATGTGACCCAGACAGTCACATTTTCACTCCACAGGGAGGAGAGGAAGAAAGTGCGGCGTAGTTTGAATGTTAGGAGAGAGAGAGAGAGAGAGAGAGAGAGAGCAAGAGAGAGAGAGCAAGACAGCGAGACAGAGACAGAGAGAAGCTTGAGGGAGAGGAAACGATGCCACTCAAAGAGAAATGGGTAATTTCTGTAGGGCATGGATAAAATTATATACCCAACCCAACTTTAATTCGGACAATTTGAAGACAACGTCGTGAAAATTTCTGCAAAGATCTTCTCCTTCGCTTCCTCCTCCCTCTCCTATTCCTCCCGCCCTCCCTCTCCCTCCCTCGCTCTCTCTCTCTCTACCCACTTCAACCCTTCCACCTTGATCTTCTCTCCTCTTTTCCGCCCAACATCACACGCTCTTAATCTATCCCGCACTCCTTTTCCCTCCGTCTCTCTATCTCCCTCTCTCCCTCTCTCTCTCACGTCTCTTCACATCTCTCTCTTTCTCCGTTTCCCGTCCTTAACAACTATCCTCCAGAGGAAACCGCAAGTGCTTGGGTCTTGGTGAGTGCTCAACAGTAATAAGTATAAGGTCACAATGGGCTGTTCTACTTAATCCTCAACCGCCACTCAGACGCTCTTCTTCAGCACCATGTAAATACACAAGGAACTCGCCAAATTCCAGTCGTATCCACTTTTACGGAGTCGTCAAGAGAATGAGAAAACTCCTCTCCCTCCCTCTCTCTCTCTCTTGTTGGTCGTCACCAATTGTTCTCTTTGTAGGTACACTTCTTAAAAGTTGCTCAAAGTTCTCCAAAATAGACCACGTCCTCACTATTATGAGCCCCAGGAGCAGTGGACAAATGCGGGAGTAATAAGTCATGGGACGCCCCTAATACATACGTATAACATTCCCAGTGCTGCGGCCTTTTCTTCTTCTCTTTCGGTCTCTTTCTCCTCCTCATCCTCCTCCTCAACTCTTTGAATGGTCCCTCCCGGTCATTTCTACATACTTTTGTGCGGAACGTGCACAATTATTGAGGGGAATGTCTCTTGCGCTCCCGATTGTTCATCCACTATTTCCTCCCTTGAATGTGCTCTCATCTATATAGATTCAAGTCATTGAGGCCAGTTGATTTATTTACGCTCCATGTAACTTTGTGTACTTTTCTCTCTGGGGAAGGCTCTGATCAAACATTGATGAAGGGAGAGGAATTTCGTGAGTCTCCACCGCAGCTTTCTTTCGGTACATATTCATCCCTGGGCATACCGGTGCCAATTGGCAGGATACAAGGATCCGCTATCCTCTAGAAGCTTCTGGAATGTCCCAAGGGGGAATTTGCATGTGATCACCCAGCCCTGTGAAAGCCTTGGATGAAGTACTCCATAAGGTACAGGAAATCTCTCCCTTTTAATTGGGTGTGAAAAAGTGGGGTGGAGGGTGAAAGGGCATGATACGGGGCTAGGAGGGTTCCGAGAGGGAGGAAAAGGAGACTTTTATTCTTTTCTCTCGCCTCGTGGCAAAGCACGTGCGTCCTTTCCAACGGGAAATATCAGGGTTGCGGCAAACTAAAAGGAGATTGAGAGAGACCCAAGTTTAATTGCTCACGATTTCCTCTTTCTCCCCATTTCTTTCTGGAGGAAGAGCGGAGGATAGACTGGGACAACGGGGCAAGCGGAAGCTCAAGTGGGATTGTGCTGCAGCGGAGGAAGAAAGTTTTGGTGAGAATGTCTCTCCTTGCCGCAATCATCATCACTTCCAGCTTGTTGCGTAACGGAGGAAGACTCAAGTCCTCCAACATTCCCTCTTGGATTCCCCATCATCATATTTCTCCTCCATATACTAGACGTGTATAATTATAGTATAGGACGTGTACATTATGTGCGTATACACAGAGGTCCCTCCACATTTGCAAGTTTTTCCAATTGTCCTCATATTAACCATTTTGCCTCTTCAACATTCCCTACGGGGTGCATGAGAAGGCACTTGTAACGGAGGAAATCTGGAGCTTTATGGCTTCCCTCCAGGGATATGCAATGTACTCAAGATTTCTCCTTTGTGAATGCTTTTCAAATATTATTTGCAATTTTTTTCGGGGAACTTTGTCGCAAACATTTTCCAAAAAACAAAACAATTTCAGTAGGTCGGCATTATTGAGGAGTCTAGCGCTCCATGCGAAGCCTCTTTCATAGGGAGAAGAGTTGCGTGTGAGAGAATGCATGGGAAAATGAAACTGGAAATGGAGGAAGAGACGGAGGAGAAAACTAACGGTGTTCCTTCTCATTAATTATTGGTGTGAATTAGGAAAAAGGGATTAGAACCGTTACTCCCGTTCTTTCTCTCTCTCTCTCTCTTTCTCTCTCTCTCTCTTTCCCTCTCTCTCTCTCTATTTCTCTGTCTCTCTGACCACTTAGAAGAAGGAGGAAATATTTGTGTGATGAGAGCCTGCCTGGCCAGGGGTCCCGCTCCCCTTTCCATTCACACGCCCATTGTTTTTTGTCAAGTTTTTGCACCAAGCCGTAATTTCATTTCCGGGGCTGACAGGAAACTTGATAAAAATTGACTTTTGTCGCGAAAACATTGAGACATTAGAGGCGAAGAGGAACGCCCAGGTCCTTCTTCGAGTTCTCTCCCGCTCTTTTCCTTGAGCACTCCTCGTCATTCTCTCTCTCATATTTTTCTTTCACGTTTCCGCTCTCTCTCTCTCTCTTTTTCTCTCTTCCTCTTTCTGTCTCTCTCTTTTTCTCTCTCTCTCTTTCTCTCTCTTTCTCTCTTTCTATTTCTTTCTCTCTTTCTCTCTCTCTTTCTC